>VUQH01047302.1:0-15857 GCA_015106775.1 Etroplus canarensis
TACTCTGTTTTTATTAAAGGGAATGCATTGAATCGTATTTATCTGACAGATTCCAATTTGTGTATGTAAATGAGGAGTCTCTCTCACACACAAAAGTTAGTCATGGATTCCCACAGAGTTCTGTGTTGGGACGAATACTCTTTACGTTATACATGCTTCCCTTAGGCAGTGTTATTAGAAAACACGGCATACATTTTCATTGCTATGCAGATGATACCCAGCTATATTTATCCATGAAGCCAGATGACTCAAATCAATTAGTTAAACTACAGGCTTGTCTTGAAGACATAAAGACCTGGATGGCCTGTAATCTTTAAATTTTAAATTCAGACAAAACTGAGGTTATTGTATTTGGCTCTAAAAACCTCTAAAAACCCTAACCAGATACTTATGATTAGATACGTATTATTGCGAACCGGAAGTGTTTAGGAAACCACAGAACCTCAGTCATGAAGTGGCAGACCATATGAAGTTACAGAATGGAGCTTCCGACGTGCACTGAGGTACCGAGTGCATAAATGTCACAAAACGCTCTGCCGATTCAGTAACTGTAGAGTTGCAAACCTGCTCTGGCATTAACATCAGCATAAAAACTGTGCAATGAGAAGATTATGGTATGGGCTTCCATTGGCAAGCAGCTGCAAGCAAGCCTTACATCACCAATGCTAAGTGTCAGATGGAGTGGTGGAAAGCATGCTGCCACTATACTCTGGAGCAGTGTTCAATGTTCTGTGGAGTAACAAAGTCACAATTCTCTATCTAAGAGATAGCTGAGTCTGGGTTTGGTGAATGTCAGGAGAATATTACCTGCCTGACTGCATTGTGCCAACTGTAAAGTCTGTCAGAGGAGGGATAATGCTATGGGGTTGTTTTTCTGGGATTGTCCTGGGCCCCTTAGTTCTAACAAAGGGAAATCTTAATGCTTCAGCTTACCAAAACATTTTGGACAACTGTCTGCTTTCAACTTTGTGGGAACAGTTTGGGGAAGGTCCTTTTCTCTTCCAGCATGACTGTGCCCTGGTGCACAAAGCAAGGTCCACAAAGGTACGGTTGATGAGCTTGGTGTGGAAGAACTGTCCCACACAGAGACGTGACCTGAACCTCAAACGCCTTTGGGATGAACTTGGAACAGAGATTGTGAGCCAGGTCATCTCTTCTAACATCAGCGTCTGACCTCTCAAATGACCTTCTGGACGAATGGGCAAAAAATTCCCACAGAGAACAGTGGAAGCTGTTATGGCTGCAGGGGGGGGCATGTCTCCATATTAATACCTATGGATATAGATTGGGATGTCCTACATAAAACCTCCTGTAAGTATATTGTGTAGATGGTCCAATACTTTTGTCCACATAGCGTAATTATAAAAGAAAACATAAGAAAATACAATAATAAATATTTGGATAGTGATATGGACAGTTTTTTTAATTAATGTGAATGCTTAACAGATCACTGTTTATCAGAATTATATATAATGTATAGAAGAAGAAGAGCAAATTGACTAGAAGTTGTTGTATTATAATGCTAGAGTGTTTTATGTATTGCTCTCTACATGTAATCTTAAACATCTAATACAATGTATAATTCTTTAGCTTGGCTATATTATCATGCTGATAATAGTGCATTGTTCCCAGTAACCTGCTTTCACAAGATAGCCCCACTCTCCAGTTTGACGGTATTGATTTCATAACTTATATGCACATGCACAAACCATGAACATCTAAATCTGTGTTTCTGACATCTCTTCGGTATACTGCTATACCAAGGTGGTTTCAGAAACACCATGCCTCTCACTAATGGCATTACTTTGAACTAAAACATTTCACTGACCTGATGATGTCCATGCCGATTCTCATTAGGGGGCGCCAGGGAGGCTGAAGTGGTTGTCATGGCAATAGTAGAGACTGTGGTCTGCAGGTCACCAAAGAGGCCCTGCTCACCAGAATCCATCACCTGTTAAGAGAAGCACAATTTTATTGTGCAGATTAAAATTTTTGTCTCAGTGTGGATTTACTGACTATAAGAAATGCATAAATGTTGCAATTATCATAGTGCTACAAAAATGATTGGGATACACGTGGTATGTTAAAATTCTAAGGTCACGATATACCTTCGGCTGCTCCCTTGTATTTTGCCCAAGGGGGTCGCCACAGTGGATTAATCTGCATCGGCAATTTGGCAGAGGGTTTACACCAGATGCCCTTCCCCGCACAACCCTGCATGATAAGAGGGGCTTTTTTCCTCACCTGGAATCGAACCAGGGACCTTAACATTTTTAAGACAATTCACGAATGGGTGAAAATTTCATTCTCCAAGATTTGAAATTTCAGTGGCAACAAAGGGGTCAAAACACACCATTAGTTTAAGTTGCAAAGGGATGGTTTGAATTCTTTAACATTCTTGCATAATTAAAAAAAAGAAAAAAGTTAGGTGTTCCTCAGGCCATAAATGATGGCTTAATTGTTTTCTATCAGACTACTCAAGCATGAATAACTGCAGACGATCAGATGGCAACACTGGCACTATTAAAGCTGTGCTTTCACTGTTATGGTGTTTGACGTAGTTTGATATAAACACTAGTTGTACAATCAACATTTAATTTGATAAATACACACTTTATCATATCCTAATTCTGTGACATTAATCATTAGGATATATTGAGGTTATGACCATACCACCCTGATTGTTGTTAGTATTCTCTGTGCATCATTATTTTTCAGTACAAACAGCAGGTGAACATTTATTTGCTAATCAGGGCATATGCCACCTGAAGCGTTCACATGTGGTAAACATGTACACAATTTGCTCACTGTGATTCCAATTTTTAATATATTACCTGTGTTTAGCAGACATTTTAAAGGCCATCTGTCTGTTTGAATATATGCAACCCCTGGTACAGCACACCTCTGTTTACTTTTTGGCTCCCAAACATAAAACGTACATTAAAACTGTAGCTATAAATTATGGTGCCTGAGCATAAGGGATTCTGTAAAGATAACTGCATGAAAAAATCATCTTGTTCACAATATATATTTGTGTTTTTCAGCTGGACTTTAAAAAAAGCCTTATTTTATTGTAGTTTTGATTTTTGTAAAGGTTTGCATTTCATAAATCATGAGTGCTGGAGTATACATAGGCTACACCACTTCTTTAGGTGCACTTGTTAATTGCTTGTTAACACAAATATCTAATCAGCCAATCACATGGCAGCAACTCAATGCATTTAGGCATTTAGGTGAGATGTAGATGACCTGCTGAAGTTCAAACTGAGCATCAGAATGGGGAAGAAAGGTGATTTAAGTGACTTTGAACATGGCGTGGTTGTTAGTGTCAGACAGGCTGTTCTGAGTATGTAAGAAACTGTAAAGCCTAGAGATGGTTGTGAAGGAAAATCCCAGGAGATCAACAGAGAATGGTCCAAAAAGAGACAAGATCCAGTGCATTAAAAAAATGCCTTGCTGATGCCAGAGGTCAGTGGAAAATGGCCTGACTGCTTTGAGCTGATATGGAAGGCAACAGTAACTCAAATGGCCATTCAAACCAAAATATGCAGAAGAGCACCTCTCTTTTTTATATCCTTTAGTTAACCAGGTAAAAGCCTCAGTGAGATTAAAAATCTCTTTTCCAAGAGTGACCTGGCCATCTCTGAACACACAACACATCAAACCTTAAAGCAGGTGGGCCACAGCATCAGAAGACCACTCCTGGTGTCACTCCTGTCAACTAAGAACAGGAAACTGGGGCTGTAATTCACTCTGGCTCATCGAAATTGGACAACAGAAGATTGGAAAAATGTTGTCTGGTCTGATGAGTTTCAATTTCTGCTGTGACATTTGGATGGTAGGGTCAGAATTTGACCAGAACCGCATGAAAGCATGGATCCATCCTTTCTTTTATCAATGGTTCATGCTGCTGTTGGTAGCATAATGGTGGGTGGGATCTTTTCTTGGCACACTTTGAGCCCCTTTGTACCAAATGAGCATTGTTTTAAAGCTGCAGCCTACTTGATGGCTGCTCAATGCAGGATAACGTGCCATGTCAGAAAGCTTGATTCTTGAAGGTGAGAATGAGTTCACTGGACTCAAGTGGCCTCCACAGTCTGCAGATCTCAATCCAATAGAGCAGCTTTTGGGACGTGGAGATTCACATCAAGGACGTTCAACTAACAAATCCGCAGCAACTGCAAGAAGCTATCGTGACCAAAATCTCTGAGGAATGTTTTCAGCACCTTGTTGAATCTATGCCATGAAGAATCCAGGCAGCTCTTAAAGGCAAAAGGGAGTCCGACCTGGTACTAGCAAGGTGTACCTAATAAAGTGACCTGTGACTGTACATATAAAGTATGTAGAGAACATATGAAAAAAGCAGTAGTGTACCTGGCGTCTGGACAGTGTCTCTCTGCGTTTAGCAGGCATCTCGTAGACTACCTGTTTCCAAAACTTAGATGACAGCTCATTGCTCTTAGGACCCCTCCACTTGATGATGGATAAAACCTGAGGAGAAGAAAACAGGCTTTTGCCATTTTGACAGAAAATCCCCTTCACCCACCCACCATACAATCATCTCCCTTTCTGTGTACCTTGATGGTATGTTTAAGTGCTTCCACCTCTTGGTAGTTGATGACATTCTTCAGGTCTGCACACTCTATCATGATCACCTGGACATACAGAGACACAAATAGAAGTACAGAAGCTTCCCCAGCACATGCTCGAGCATGCAATAATATTAGTCTTGCCTGATTTTTCAATTTCCCCTTTAGCTCCCATTTCTTACCTTGATCTCCCCAGTAACAAGCATGGAGTGGAGGCGGGTCTCTATCTGGAAGATGCTCCACCCTCTTTTGGCGACAAACTCCGGCGTTAAAACGATGATCAGACGTCTGCTCTGCTCTACACTACGAGCCAAGTCCTCGATGTAGGCTGGGAGAGACAGGTACAGAGAGACAGTAAATACAGATTTTTTTTTTTAAAAAAGGCAAAATAATTACATTTGGTATTTTGCTAAATGCTGAAAAACCAGTCATTACTGACTAGAATGTCAGTAATGATTTTTTTTTCCCATTCTTTCATCAATCTACATTATAGTTCAGGGGTGGGCAATGTTTTTTTGTCAGAGGGCCAGCCATTTTGATATATTAAGGAAAGGGCGACACACTCAACAACCAAACAGAAAGATGACACACAAAGAGCTGAAATCCATGAATTTTAGTAGACATGACTGATTACTTAAAAAACAAGCCTCGGTACTTGTTCTAGAATCCAATAATTTCTATTAGAAAATGTTGATTTTTTTTGTTTTCATATGCTGTACAACAATGTTCAACATTAAAATTGAATGTATATAATATAATACATGGCTGCATCAATGAGGTAATTAAATAAACATTCACAGATACAAATAATGAATATACTTATTAGCAGGAATTGACTCAATTTCTGTTCTGTCAGGCCCTGAGTCACACTGTTTTTACTCATGTAGCTTCACTCAAACATTAATACGTCACAGTTTGGCTCTGCATCACTAAATGAAGAAAAGTTTGGCTAATATTGATTATTTATGCACACATTTTTATATGTGTTCAGTGTTTCTCACATATATCATTTACTCGGGCAGGCTTCCCAGCTATATTTTGTGATTTTTTAAATTTTTTTCCACCCATCTCAGACAATGACAAGATCAATTAACAACCAGCAATCCCTGCACTCTTATTTTGAAAGTCCAGCAATGCTGATCAGTTTCACAAAGTTTTGTGGCTCTGACGTACCTACAATGTCAACTTAACGCACAAGCATACATGATAAATGGACTGGTGCTTATGTAGCACTTTTCTACTCTAACTAAGCACTCAAAGCGCTTTTTATTGCAAGTCTCATTCACCCATTCACACACATTTGTACAGCGTTTTTCTATGCCTTTAAACGCATTTAACTATCATGGACACATTCACACTGATGAATGCATCGGGAGCAATTTGAGGTTCAGTGTCTTGCCCAGGGAGGCTTCGGCATGTAGACTGGAGAAGCCAGAGATCAAGCCGCCAACCTTCCTGCTGGAAGGTAAACCCTGAGCTACCGTCACTCCACCGCCTTGGACTGCAGCTGGTGTTGGTGCTCTTTGATCTGCTCTGAAGACCTTCTGTGAGCTGGAGGAAAACTCTATCCAGAACCTTCAGCTGCTTGAGAGCTGGTTCATGTGCTGCTACTCTGTAAGCTCACTGAGGCTGCAGAGCAGAAGAAGGAACGCAAACTGCAGTTCAAAACGGTAGAGCCTGAGTCTGTCCAAGTGATAAGAAACTATAATTTTTTCATATATTTAGGAACATGTGGGTGTGCCTCTGAAGCTAAAGACAGAGTTCGGTCGTATTTTGCCCATTTGTGTTATAGTGTAATAACAACTTTGCTGTGTCTTCAGATTTATATTTATTTCTTTATATACATGTAGAGAATTAACTGTGGTGATCCAAAACAGAACTCACATAAAAGGAAGGTAATAAGCCTTTTCTCTTAATATTGCCAATGCTGAACTAATCCTGTAATAGTCATGCATTTCTTTTCTCCAGAATGACTGAGAGGTTTTAATTCTTGTTGGATTAAACGGAAAGCAACGACAGCTTTAAGAAGAAGGGGGATGAAGCAGGCGAGAAGAAATGAATTTGCATTACAGTGTGCCAGGTAAACATCTTGTACAGTATCTGCCTCACTCCTGCTTGCCGCATCCGTCAAGTTAATTTTCCCGTGTACGGCTGGAGTGACTGACAGGAGGATACAAGAGAGTGACAGAAATGCTTGTGCAAGATCTTTGGCTGTGACACGGCACAGTGGAGTCAGCTCTTAAATGGGGATCAGAGTTGTGCTGAAACACTACCGTCAGTTCTTACTTATAACTTAGTGAGGAATATGTAAAGTTGAGGAGGCGATCTGGCAGGTGATGGGATGTGAAAGGTGAGTAAATTTGAGGTAAATATACTGCATAAGTACAACCTCCATGCCAAATCTTTTCAAAACTTATTTTGCCAAACGACCCACTTACTTGTATGCAATATTCTCAGGGTTTTTTTTTTTGGAACACTGAAATTGCTCATTATTTCTCAAATTTGTAGTTACAGAAAATGTCTGAAAACTTTGTGTTCTGTGAACAGATTCGCCCCCCCATATAAATGCCTCTCTCTTTCTCCATCTCCTCCCTTGCTAACTAAATTAATGACAGAGACTCTCCAACAACACATTGCAATTTCACGCTCAATTTGAAGGGCACAAATAGTACAGAACATCCCTGAATTCAGTCTCCTTCTTTCTGTTTCTCTGGTTTGCCATTCTGTCCTCCTTTTTATCTTCCCTCACATTAACACCTCCCTTCCTCCCTCTTGCCCTTCACTGCTCCCTGCTCCCCATTTGTAAGGATTATGTAAATCAATTAATAAAATAACACCAGCCAATGACCCTGTACGCACCTCTTTCTGTTACTGTTATTTATTTCTCGCTCTCCTGTTCATTTTGGAGGGCTAAGTGGAGTGGATAATTAAATGGTGTGTTGTAGGTGGCGTTGTCGCGCTGCTCTGTCGGTGGCTTTGGTTACCAATGAAAAGACACTCATTTACTAGGTGTGTTTTCCACACTATGTGACCTGTGGATCATATTCAACTTAGACAAAGTAATATGTAAAGATATGCACAGTGGATATTTGTTTTAGGGTGTTTTCAGGGCAAACAGAAGAAACCTCACTTAAGGAGAAATATGACTTTTTCATCTGCTGATTGTGTCGAGAAGGCGTATAATTTTAGCTAAAGGCAGATTATGTAGAACATGGCTTTTCATTATGAACCATATTTACATATATTTATGTATTGTTGGATAAAATGTTAAATAATGCAAAGAACACACAGTTTAATACACAGTTTAGTAGTTTGTTACTTTATTATACAGTTATTTCAGTGAGTGTGTATTTTTTGGTATTATTTTGAAGTTTTTAGGACAAAAAGATATGCCATTTTGGTAGCAAAATGCTCATTCAAGAGCAATAATGGTACTATATTTTATTCCATGCATTAGTTTAATACCTCAGTTGGATTAACCAAAAACTTAAAAGACTTCTAAGTTAGTTTTAGAGTGTTTTCAGAGTCCCTGAGCTATCTTTAATGCTGAGCATTAGATTTTGATGAAACTTCAGAAAATTCAATTCAGTTTTATTTATATACAGTCAATTCACACCAATAGTTGCCTTTATACTGTGAGGTAAAGACCTTACAATAGTAGAGAGAGTACCTCAACAATCAGAGGATTCCCTGTGAATCAGCACTTGGTGACAGTGGGAAGGAAGAACTCCCCTTTAACAGGAAGAGACTTCCGGCAGAACCAGGCTCAGAAAGGGGCAGCCATCTGCCTCGATCGGTTGGGGTACATTAAGCACACATGAAGCAACATTAGTATTTGTTTTTAGCCATGTTTTTGGCCACCTGTCGAAGTTTAAACTGTAACATACTGTCCTCTAGGGTAAGTGTTTGGTTTCCTCTAACTACTGAGCAAAATATCTGGGATGAAAAAAAAAAACAGATCTGAGAAGGACTGCAGGATCATGACTATCTAATCTACACCTAAATTTTTCAATGTATGCACATGGAGATGTTGCCAAAAGGTGTGATGCCAAAATATCTAATTTGTTGAAATTTGATCGTCACTCACTCTTGATAAGTTAACTGATAGTGGATGGATGGATTTCTAGACGTGTACAAAAATAAACAGGACTCCAATCAAGACAAAAGGCGGTCCTTTTCAATTGTCTTTGATATGAGTCCAGTTTATTTTTGTACACGTCTAGAAATCTAGAAATACATTATATGGACAAAAATATTCAGCCACACCTCTTTATCATTGAATTTAATTCAGTCCAGAGTTACAGAGTGGGGTTGCCGAGTGCTTAGGCGCATAGTGCGTAAAAATCGTCAATGCTCAGCCGGTTCAAAAACTGCAGAGTTCCAAACCTCCTCTGGCATTAATATCAGCACAAAATCTGTGCACAGGGAGCCTCATGGTATGGGTTTCCATGGCTGAGCAGCTGCAGGCAAGCCTTGCATCACCAAGCAAGATTTGTGTGCATAAAGCAAAGTCATTAGAAAGCCTTCCCAGAAAAGTGGAAGCTGTTACAGCTGTAAAGAAGGGAACCAACTCTATACAGCAATAATGTCTATGGATTTAGAATGCGGTGTCATAAAAGCACCTGTGGGTGAAATAGGTAGGTGGCCCAATATTATAGAACTAAGGTAATGCCATAAGTAATGTAGTCTGTCACAATCTATCTACTATATGTGCACTACATATTACATACTGATACTAACACTATTAATGCACACCATCTTATATGGCATATTTTGCTAAAAGGCCTCACAAACATGGTCAGATGTCCCTGTGCACATGGGACTGCAAAGCTTTTTTTATTCCTTGTCCCCTTGTCTCACCTCTTGAGACAATGTCCCACATTTTGACTGGCTCTGCAGGACTTGCACTTTTCTAAAGTCTGGCTTTAATCTGATGCACGTGAAGAAAACAGGGAAGACTTTATTATAGTCGAGGTAGTTTGCTTGTCCTATACTCACTCAGGGAAAGTTACAAATCACCACAGACACAAGCTCTGCTGATTTTGGTGGAATATGAGGAAAACACACAAATAAAATGACATTCTGCTTAAACAATAGGTTGAAATTGGGTGGAAAGCGATTCTTTGAGGATTTTTGTCATGTTTTTGTGTCAGTTGTGAGTCTCACAAAAAAAACTGTAGCTCCAAAAGATGCTGATGCATGCTTCCCCACTGAAACCCAAACGTGAGCCAGACAAAAAAACTCCTGAAATTATAATATTTCTAATGGTTAGTAGGAAAAAAAGAGGCACATGAGAGAAGAAACAAGAAACACTGAATATATTTACTTAGGGAGGGCGCTGGGACAGATTAAAAAAAGTCCTCTGCATGCTAAATACCGCACAGAATTAGTAACATATCCTACATCATCCCAAACAAATATACTCAGTATGCCACATTTAGTTTGTTGGGATCGGGAATACAGAAGAGGTTTCTGGCACGAGTTCACCTACTTCCAAGGTGCATGGAGACGGGCAAAAAGTCTGAAGAGGATAAAACTCCACCTTGCAGGATAAAGAATAACTTTATTAACTAACATGTTTCAGCCCATTCCCTTCATCAGGGTCATAAAACATATTACAGGCAACAGTTAAACCAGCATTTATGTAGAGTAAAAAATTAAAAAAAAAAAAAACAAGCTACATAAGTTACACGTGTTGCTGGAGTTTTATACCCTTCAGCTTACTGGGATCTGGTCACACTAATCGTCTCAGATTGGGTCTTTGACTCTGTTAACACTTGGTTTTAAAATGTGTTTTGGTGATCTGGAGAGACAGAGACAAATCACAGTTGTGTGTCTCCAAGGTGTTCAGCTGAGCCAACTGGTCAGATTGTTGCAAGCACAAGATCTGTAACACACAGGCTAACAAAGAAAGCAAAAATGCATGCATGCATCCCCTGTTACCACTGACAGCACAATGTCACTTGTTAAATTAGCATTAACGCAAGTAACAGGTGGCCTTAGTGATTGCAGTCACATTTAGCGCTGCCCACTTGTAATCTGATCCCCGAAGATACATTTTAAAACCAACTGTAAACAGGGCCTCTGATCATCTCTCCCCATTGATCTGTCTGCCCTCTGCTGGTGAAGAGGTGTCAATTCATTGAACTCAGACACTCATACGTCCAGGTTTTGTGCTGTTTCCCTCACTGTAACTCCCATGGTAGGCATGACCCATGCTACCATGGCAGTGGGCCGAAAAATATGAACCATTATGATCTGTGATGGCAGTGGCAAAGAGCTGTGCGTGTTCATAAGCACAGCAGGTCCTCTTACTCCCCTGTGTCTGCATCGAAAATGACAGATGTGTGTAGGGGAAAGCTGCTACTAAAACCTTTACATTATCAACTTTAGCAAAATAAAGGGCTGGAGGGAGGGACAGGTAAGACATATGTGGCTGTATATGTATGGCAGCAAGAGTTATGTTTTCCCCTTTAAGTATGTGTCCGTTATAAAATTGTCTTCCTGTGTGTGTATGTGTGTGGTAATGTGCCAGGTATGACCACTGACAGATTAAAGTAATAACAGTCATATTTTCCCCTGCAGCTGGACAGAGAGAGACACAGAAGCCCAGAAATGATGACAAACAGTGAGTGGGTGTCAGCGCACACGTGTGTGTGCATGTGTGTGTGTGTGTGTGTGTGTGTGTGTGCGCGTACTAACCACACTGTACCCAGACTGTATTTTTCCTGTGCTATATGCTTGGGTATCTGTATGTGTAAAAGTGAGATCTTGACATGAATGAACTGGGCAGAGAAAGACACAAACCATGTGTGTGTGTATGTCTAGGTGTGTGTGTGTGTGTGTGTGTGTGTGTGTGTGTGTGTGTGTGTGAAAATGAAAACGAATCATGTAAGACTGTAGTATTCTGCACTGCAGTGTGTGTGCTTCGAGAAGCTCTTTTGTGATGTACACCTGAGGGCTGCTGTGAGCGTGTTATGATGAAGATCAACATACGTTTGTATTTATTCTGACAGAAAGATGAATTCTGGGTAGTGGGGATTAGAGTTACACAGATAGACATTGTGTGTATGTGTGTGTGTGTAGGTAGATACACAGATTGATACTTACTGCTGCTGGGTATTAAATCTCTGTCTGGTATAAACAGCTTGTATCCATAATGTTTCTCCAAAACGTCCGGCAAGATCTCCAAGGCAAATGTTTCCTCATCGCTGCTCGTCCTGCTGGGAGAATAACAAACATGGCTCCAAATTCAAAATCAGACACGAAGCAAAGAAATCAGCACCTATTGGTGGCTGCAGATACACTCAGTGAGCTGGTACAAAGTCCTGCACACAAGTGGAAAATGAAAGGAGAGCCCATCATCTTAGTAAGAACAGCTTCACCGCTCCTTTGTGCTGATTCCCCAAGACTGTGAGAGTCCACAGGAGGGATGTAACACCACATTCCAGAAGATATTCCCTTATTCGGTGTTTTGATGATGGTGCTGATGAGCACATCTCCTACCATAGTACAGGTTGTGACTCACATCATTTTCGATAACACTGTCATCATGGAAGAGACCACTTCCATCAGGACAGAGATGTTTAACTGCAGGGCAAAGGTAAGCACTCTGAACAAATTTGTGCTGATTTGCAGTGACCCTTCCTTCTAAGATATATAGGGTCATATCAGTTGCATAATGCCATCAGGGGGGCAGCTAATCAGTTCCAAAGAACTATGTTCAGTTATAAGAAGAAAGCACCTCCTTTTAAGCAATCCCCTGCACAGAGCCCTGACCTCAACCCCACTGAACACTTTTCATACCCAATCACATTACCGGCCAATTATGTTGCCAATTAACCTAATTTGTTGCAACATGTCCCTCCATCTTCTTTTTTTAGTGCCAGTTGCTTCCACTTTACTTCTAGCCTTTTTTGCCTTTGTCCCAACATTTTAAAGATCTGCTGCTGCCTTCATATTCAACATGAGTTAGCATCAAAAATCTTAACATGTCTCACCTTCAGCATTTGATATGTGTTCTATAGTCTTTCGTGAATAAAATATTGGTGTGCGAGATTTGCAAATCATCGCATTGCTTTTATTTATATTTTACGCAGCATCCCAACCTTTTTGGAGTTGGGGTTGTAGAATGAGATGCCATAAAAGCTCCTGTAGGTAATGTGTGGGTGGTCTAATACTTTTGTCCATACAGCATATGGCCATCTTTTACATAAAGTCTATGTCAAAGACAGTGCTCTTGTACATGTTGAAGGTGTCATTTTGATTTGATCTGTATCCTCAGTTGCCACTGTTTGTAAGAATTAAACAGCTGATGGAATTTGTATATTTTTGAAAGAATTCTAACTTTACTTTGATTGCCTGAAAATTTGCCACAGAACTGTACACATGCACTGAGGAGCCTGACCTGCCCAAAGAGTCCAGGTCCACTTTAGTGTAGGACAGATAGGCATCATACTCCTTATTATCTGTGGAGAGAGTGAGAGATAGACAAACAGAGCACAGGACGGTAAATAACAGCACTTGGAAGGTGAAGATGTGACAGAGCAAGCGAGAAAAATCTCCTTTCTCATGCTGTGATTGTAACAGAGTACTTCATGCAGTGTAAATGTTAGCAGTCTCTCTAGGTAATGCACCAGGGTCCCCTCTTCCTGGATGGGGACACTTTCTGATCACTAATACATGTGGACTTGATGAGAAAACAGCAATTCCTCTTTGGGGCTTGTGAATACACTGCTAAGAAAATCCAGCTGCCTTAGGACCTTAACTTGAAATCAATACTTAAAATCAATAATACAAACTTACATCTTTGTAATTTTCCTTTTGGCTATTTGTCTCGACTATGTTTGGGTAGCTATTGTGCATTGCTTTGTCAGTTTAACTTGTGAAAAATGCTGCACAAATAAGCTCCATATTCCATCAGTAGATGAAAAACTCAATTTAATTTACTCTACTGTTTTTTTTACATTAATTATCTTCTTTGACTTCACTGTAGACGTATTATAGGCATAAGTGCCTATAATATGTACTTTAATCATATCTCACTGCCAGCTTTGTACTGCACTGACATACAACTTGGAGACTGAGTATATACACAGACTGAATGTGAAGATCCTACTTTAATAGTATAATCACTCCTTTGCGCTGGCTATGACTGAAATTTAATGTCCAACTTCTTGGGAACGCAGCAACAGTCACTTTTGTTTAGCTGCTGTCCTCCATGTTTGTAGTTCTCTGCTCTTTCTGTCAATAGTGAGGCACGCCCTGACCCCTTCTGTGAGTGTGCTGAAGAACAAGTGAGCTCTCCAAACAGCTCACCATCTTCAGTTTCATCGCTCCCAAAGTGTCTCCTGTAGCAGAGCATGATCTCCAGGTTGTAACACTTATAAAGTGCCGTTAGGACTCCCAGCAGCAGCAATATGACCCCGAGACCTCCAGCTAACTCCAGACGATACATATCTGCGAGAGACGGCAACAAAGAGATTCATATCATTTATTAGTTTTTAATACAAGCTTTAAGTCAGGGTTTCATATTTATTTTGTTATGTGTTTTTTTTTTTACAAACTGCTCACATCTGAGTCGACAACAATCTGACTTTAGGAAATCTAAACCCGAGATCCAATTACTTTCAGATTGGCACATTTTCTAAATCAGTGTGTGGGTTTGCTCACACTAATATACACACGAAATGAACTGCTGATAGCAGCTTTTCATTTATTTTCTGATGAATCACAGCTGCATTTAGAAGCATTATTAACAGCCTGCAAGTAAAGCACAGAGGACTGAATGATTGAGGCACTTAAGGTGACAAACCCACACAGAAACTCATTCAACCAGACATGTTAACATGACTTTTACAAAATCAGCTGGCTGTCTAATTAATTAGGAACTAATAAATTAATACTTGTTTGCCTCATTCGTTTAGTAATTCTCTTTGCACTTCAGGTCAGAGGTGAGAGACTGAATGAATATCTCAACTGAACACTCAGTGAGGCAACTGATGCCAGCATGAGATGAAAAAGCACTGACAGGGCTTGCTAAATGATATATAGGTATACATTCACTGGCCACTGCTCATTAATGGCAATATCTAATCAGCCAATCTAATGGCAGCACCTCAGTGCATTTAGGCATGTAGACACGGCCAAAATGACCTCCTGAAGTTGATTTAAATGGTTTTGACTGTGGCATGGTTGTTGGTGCCAGACAGGCTGGTCTAAGTATTTCAGAAAATGCTGATCTAAAGTCACTTCTGGGGTTTACAGAAAGTGGACCACAAAAGAGAAAATACCTACTTAATGGCAGCTGTCTGGGCAAAAACCCCTTGTTGATGTCAGAGGTGAGAGGAGAATGACTGGACCTTTGAGCTGATTGGAATGGAAAAGTAACTCAAATAACGTCTTGATGCATGCTCAATCATCCAGTACATCAAGGTCCGTTGATCAACGGACCTTGATGTACTGTTTATAAGGTTGGGGAGACCTGCAGTCAGTTGAGACTGAAGAAGTCACTTGGATGAGTGATGAAACGTTTCTCCCACGGAAACTTTACGTCCAGATGAACAGAATTAACTTTGGAAGTTTTACCTACCTGGATGATTGAGCATGCATCAAGACATTTTAACACATTTTGGCAAGGATTGCCTAAAGCTAGTACGTCAGTATGAGCAAACAGCACGTAAGACGGCTGATTACAGGAACCACCTGAGATTCAGCCTCAGATGCCGGCAAAACAGGATTACTCCCAAAAGTCTGCAAATGAGCTCTTCAGTTAAGGGCGTTCGGGCTACAAAGATCCTGCAAAAGGCACAGCACCAGTTGCTTAACGAACGGGTGAGACAAACAAATTTTACCATTGATGTGCTAAAATCCGAAGTGGAGCGGACCCGACAGAGACTTACAATGCTCCTAGATGAGGATACTTTTAAAAAGGTGTTTGAGTTTATCGAGAAGGCTCGTCTAGCACAGCATGAGAAGTCTAAGACCAGGCAACAAAGGAAGTTTGATTTACTTGTTGGGCGTCAGAAACTACAGCAAAATACAAACAGTGTCCTCAGTAACCAGAAGAGAGATGGATGCCACACCGAGGATGTTGACAAGTGGGTGGAGAATTTGTCTGACAGACAGCTTACCCTAATAGAGAAAAACATCCTTGCGAAAGGGTTGAATTTTGCCGTGACACCGAGACGGGTCCCACTTGTGGAACTGATCACAGCCACAGAAACAGCAATTCGGAACAACTATATGGCAGACGTGGAAGCAGAGCAA
>VUQH01047303.1:0-11796 GCA_015106775.1 Etroplus canarensis
TGTGTGTGTGTGTGTGTGTGTGTGTGTGTGTGTGTGTGTGTGTGTGTGTGTTTGGGGGAGGGGTGTCCAGACAGAGTGAGAGGTGAGAGGGAGAGATAGAGAGCCTGGAGGGAAATAAAAAGCAAGACAAATCATACAGAAGACAGGTTCGAGCTTTTCATCACAGGGTCTTCACAACAGGTAACAGTACCTTTTTAATCTAATTGACCTCTTTGACACCCACTGACTTTTCAGCTCTCTCAAATTGACTGTCACTATGATGAAAAGTTTGCTTCTGTGTACTTTCAAAGATCTTAATTGATTAATTAAAGGAATTAATTACACTGGGAGTGTCCAGCTACCAGTCTGAACTGAAAACTCACACAAGGTGGATTTAAACTCCATTAATTATTCGCGTAAATCAATTTTGCTGAGGCCCTTCAAGTAGTAAGACAGCAGACAACTGTGTAAAGTGATTATGAAGTGTTATAAAGAGGTTATTTCAACCAGTCATGATTATTATGGAAGTGACGACTAACACCAAATGTTTCAAAAAGGTCAAACTAATTACATGGAATGGACAGGTGGCATATTGAGGCAGCAAATCTGTTATTTCAATTTCATTCACTCTGCTTTATGTGAGTCCATTGTTTGAAAATGCACTAAAATTAGCTGTCAATCATTTCTGAATACATTTGCCGAAAATTACTCATCAAGCATTGTGCACTTGTGTAATTGAGTGTCAGTGTTCATGTATTTACGCATAAATGTCCAGGCCTGTTTGTGTTTCAAGAAGTGCGTGTGTGGGAATGATGTATGGTGGGCCAGAGGGAGAAGAGAGGCACAATAAAGACTGGAAAAAGATGAGAGAAAACAGAGCATTAACAGTATGTTGCCACCCAGCTTGGTTCTTGTTGTCCTGTGTTTGCATGGTGCTCACATCCTCAGTGGAGAACTTCTGTCAAGTCTGGCCTGGCCTGACCTTTTCACTCTCCAGGCACGTTTACAGTTCTCCAATACCTATCAAAATATCTACTCCCTTTCTGCCTGTCTCTATGCCCCTAGCATAAACTTGCATCACATTCTAAATCCTTCTACAACTGTACTTTTCTCCCTCTGCTGAGTGTTTTTAGCATTCTGACCCACAACCAAATGCTTAACCTCAAAATTTCCTCCATCCATTGCCACTCCTTTCTCATTTATATTCCCTCTATTCTTTGTCTTTCTCTGTATGTTTGACCATTCTTTCGACAATTCAAGTAAATGCTCCAGGAGCAGTCTTCGCTGAAAGAGCCATGTGGGAACACAGGGCAGAGGTGGCAAGCAGAGTGGGAAGCTTTATTTGCATAAAAGCATCAATATGTTATTTTCTTTAATTTATTGTTACCCATATTATTATCATTAATGACTTTTTTACAAACTGAAATGACATATTTTTGTCTCTTTGTTTTTTAATCTCCTTCAGACATGGAATTCATGTGGCTGTATTCCCTGTGCCAGTGCACATTATCTGTATCTATAATTGTGGTGAGTGTGAGGCTTTGTATGGCAGTCAGTGGCAGAGGTACCATGGCTGATGTGCAAGAAGGATCCCAGATTGCAAGGCCGAAGCCTGGGAGAATCTCGAACTGTCTTCGGCTGTGCCTGGGCTGGGTGGGGGCCGTAGAAGGTGCAGTGGGAGTCCCTGTGAATGTGCTACTCAACCTGCGAAACCCTCAGTGTTTATACACCTGTATAACACTTGTGTGTTTCCCCTTGCTGGTCAGGCAGTTTACCATGTTCCTGTTAATGCTTCTAACACTGGACGCCTATCTACACCATCATTTGGCAGACAGGTGAGTGTAAGAGTTTAAGCAGTAGAGGAAAAAGCATGCAATCAGAATCAGAACCTTTATTAATCCCAGGGGAGAAATTGCTTCTTCAACGTGAAAGTGTATCACATTTCTTAGATAATTTTTTCCCCTTGCACTGACATAAAACTTAAGAACTGAAAACAATAGTTTGATACATTCTTGTATATGTGTGGGAAAGGGTGAATATGTGGGTGGTAAAAGTAAACCAAGATCTGCAAGCATGCTTTCAGCAATAAAGGAAGAAATCAATATAAGTGCAAAAGGGAAAAAATCAGCATGCCAAGATACAATTTTGTATGTAATAAAACAGTATGTTTGTTCAGTGTTCATAAAGCTGTTTTTATCACACATTGCTTGTAATGCCATGTAAGTGATAGTGAGTCAAAATCAATACACTCTGAGGCTTTTAGATGTTTGACTGATGGTTGCTGTCTGTCTGTCTGTCTGTCTAGAGAGAGAAAGAGTGAGAGAGTGCTGCACAGTGAATCATTTTATATTTTTTGAGTTAGTGGTAGATGTATCAGTTGAGGACAATCAATTTGGTAAAGTCTTAATTTCTTTTGTTAGCTTTAAGAACTGGAGTAATAAATCTCAATATTAACTCCATGCAAATATGTTTTTTATTCAACATCTCTTTGCATGCCAGATACTCCTCAGTGGTCACCAGACAGCGAGCTCTGTGTGTGGTTCTGTTGTGCTGGATGGGCTCTGTTCTCTCGTCCTTTGCTCAGTTCATCGGCTCAGATGTCCTCAACACCTGGAAAAGAGGTGTTACTGGCCCAGATACAACAGGTCTTGGGCTGGGTAGTAAGTGGACAACGTCTTTACCCCATCTTACCCTTTCCCCACCCCCTAAGTACTACCAGGAAGTGGAGGTAATTGGGAAATATCTTCCATACGGAGGCTTCTTGTCAAAGTTTTATGTTGAGGATATGGGAAACTTCACCTATGCTGAGATTCACAGCAGCCACTGGGGTGTGTGTGCTCCTGACACTATTTTCAAACCTCAGTTCCTAGTCTATGTTCATGGGTTGACATTGTTTATACTTCCCTTGTTTTGCCTCCTGTCCGTTTATCTTAACCTGCTATGCATGAAGCAGAGGAAGACTCCTTTCAGTCATGCAGACACTCCAAAACACGACTCCTGCCTGGTTCGGTCCCTGGCTCTGTCCCTCTCCCTTTTAGTTCTGCTGTGCCTGCCAATCCACATTATCCACGCTCTCATTCTTTTTACCCCGAATACTCATCTTCCTGCCTGGGCACATGCAGTTGCCTTGTTCCTCTTCCAGCTGTACGGTCTTGTGCCCCAGATTCTCTTCACTCCGGCTAGGAAACACATGAGGGAAGAACAGGCACCGTTCCCTCTAGCCGTTACCAACTTTCCACCTGAAGTAGCCCAGTCCAGAGGGAAATCTGTCCGTATGGCACTGTGTGAGGCAGTGCAGGTAGCGCCATGGTCTTCAGCCAAACACTCCCTTAAAGCCAAAGTGTGTCCAGAGGTCTGAATTCTTTTCAAAGTGGGAGATCTGGGCAACTCTTGTCAATATTTAAAAAACTCAAAACAGCTCAATATTTTTCCTAGAACAATGTTCCCTCCATGTTTTGTGTGTATAAGAAATAGTTACAGTAGTTTCAAACAAATGACTTGTGGACTGAATAAATATGAGCTATTCCTGTTTGTTGTTGGCTTTTAACTGATCTGCAACCTTGTGCATACACATTATGAATAACTAGCAAATGATAAGGCCAGTTAATTATCAGGTCCCACACCAAATGTCAGTGAGAAAATTAAGTCTCTAGGTGATAACTACTATCCTGATCACAGATGTCTGTTTTCTTTGACTGCTCTTCCTGTGGGTCTTATTTTAAGCCTACTTTAAATCTCTGCTAAGCCAACCACCAGTAATGTAGATATATGAGTGACAGCATTTAATTAAACCTTCAGTAGTGGTCCAGAGAGAAGGTGGCATTGTAAGGAAAACATAATTAACCTGGTTATGACACAATATTCAGGGCTGTTTTGATTAAACTTGTAAATACAATGTAATTCTCTCTTGTAATAAAAAGGGGCTTGCTCACACTAATTGGATTGTTAATCTTGAACCATGTTAAGAAATCAGTGATGCAGAAAAAGGGGTAAATACATCTCCTTCTGCATAAAACATGGGCATCACAGTTAATATGTGTTTTGCTTTCTTCCTCTCTCATGATCAAAGATCTGTGCTGTCTTTCACTTTCACTGGGGATTTTGATTTGTCTTAGTTTAGCACTTCAAGCTTTCTATAGTCATTGTACCCATTTTTTACTAATTTTCTCATTTTTCAGAACTTTCCCTGCTTTCCATCTCATCTTAATTTATTCAGAAAATACACAGACTGGTATTTTTTTGTCATTACAAAAAATCTTTGCCTGGAACACATTATTGATAAAGAAATCTGGTAAAGTCGAGGGGGAAAAAGGTTTCTGGCACAGCTGCCTATTCAATTGTTTTGTCTATTTGAAAGCTGCCTGCTTCCTGATTATACCAGGCTTAGAAATTTCAGCAACTTCAATCAATACTGTCACTCTGTACATACCTCTTTGCCATGCTAGGGCCACTGGCAAAACCAAAGAGCATAAACCATTTTCACAAGAGTTTTCTTTAAAGATTGATAAAATTGTGTCCTAGCTACCAGGCTGCCAGTAAAAAAGTTTTTTTTTTCTGTTTGAACTGACTTCAAATATTTACTGCAACTTGTAGAAATGAAATATGACTGTCATAAATGGATCATAAATGGGAAATTCTCTGATGTGAACCCATTCCAGGAAATTATTCTGTGAAACTAGTCAGAGAGAAGCTATGAGAGATATTCATAAATTTATCCTGCCATTATTTGCCATATTTTGGTACATTCACTGCATTTCATAAAATAAGATAGGAATAACTTGCTGCTGGTTTTTCCCATTTTTCGTATGTTTGTTGATTTGATAATAACCTCCTGTAATCACAGTTGTCTTCTGATTGTCATCCGAACTAGCAGGTGAACTGTGTTATTAATATAGCCAGGCTAGTTTCCCAGAAAGCATACCCAGCCAGCAGTCGCTTCTGTGAATTCCAATATGATTAGAATCTTTCTGAAGGGGAAAACAAACAATTCTGTGACTGAACTGAAAAGTTAACTTTCTGTAGACTCTTATTTTTTCCTTTGTGAGGAGAACCAGAAATATCAGCATCAAACAGCCTACAAAGACAACCAGACTGAGTGCTGTGTATCCCCCAGGAAAAAAAACAGATGAAACCTTTGTTTGAAGGACATACACTTCTGTTTTTAAGACATAAAAAGGGGCAATATTCTCAGTTTTATTACTCATCGACCACAGTGGGTTTGATAGCAGGCGCTTCCCGTGTTACTGTTGCGTCATCAGAAAGTGAAGATATGTCTAGTTTCGACTGAATTGTTTGCTGGCCGGAGTGTCAACTCATGCTGGTAGCGCCTGGCAAGTCCATTACTTTGATTGCCGTTTGACAATCTGTCTTTATGACAGGCGACCGAGGAGCTTTGCCATCGATAGAAGAAAACACATCGATCTATCACCCTGCGACCTCCAGCAGCTTTCAAATCTAGCCCTGCACACAGATGGACACGTTGAGTGCTTCCCGACAGAATCGGGTATTGATTGCGTGGAAGTTAATGGCAGAGCCATATTTTTCTGTGCGCATCTGACTCAACCCTCCTGTCACCTTTTCTTGCCTGCTATCTGCTCTCATGATTCATTAGCCCTGCCACACAAACTTCTGTTTTGTTTATTCTGAATGAGCTGCCAGTTTTAACCGGCTCCACCGCCTTCATCATTATCCTCATACCAATATCTCCACGATTCCCCATTGATCTAATCATATGCGGTCTCCTGTTCTGTAGTCACAAGATTTCAAATACAGTACCAGCAAATTATACAGTAAACATGTCCAAAAAACAGTCTGCTCCCCAAGGTTATTTTTGGATTCTTTTTTATTTTGTCGTGCTTTGTATCTTTCCCCTATAAAGAAATAGTTAGCTATATATCAACAATGACACATGGACGCTAAAATAACCAAGAGTGAAAGACAGGAGAAGAGACAACTAGGCACAGGAGACAAAGAGAGAGAAAGATTGGGAAAGAGAGGAAAGGTAAGAGGAAAAGAGTGAAAAATGACAGCAGTTTCTCTACAATAGAACCAAAACAAACCATGGAAAGTGTACATTTCTTTAACATTTACAATTATAATAATAACAACGGCAATAATAATAACAGTAACAACAATCATAATTGTTCAAATAATCATAATAATTAATAGAAAAATCAATAAGACCTCTGGTTTCTCATAAAGACAAATGATTTTTTTTTATTCTTTTCTTCATTTTCTTTAAAGATCACTGGACAATAATTTGTTCGGCTTTGCACCTCTATAGGCTAGTATTCTGTGTTAGTATAGTTGGTTCATAACGTTTTTCAGTAGTAAACTGTTTTCTTATTTCTTAAAAGTTTAATTTAATTTATGTTGAAGTTCTTTTTTTATACAAACAAGGAATTCAGAGATATGTATACTTGTTCTGTCAACATGTTTACTGTACGTATGAATGTGTGCATGTTTCTGCATATGTGTTTTAGCATTCAGAGAAAAAAAATCCATCCATTTTACTCCCTCATTCAGTCCTTTTACTATCGCTCCTCTTGCCCCTCTTATTAAGACTTTTAAACCTTTTTATCCTCTTAATGACATTCTAAAATAATTATGCTTTTCTTTAATGCCTTAGCAAGTCATATTCCTTTCTTCTTTCTCGGGAACGCAGCCCAACACTAATCCTTTCATTATTAGGAGCCAACACAGAAGGAGCGATAGAGGGGGACAGACAGAGACAAAGAGAGATATGAGCAAGGGGAGGGGATGGTAACAGGTGAACATAGAGGACGGAGGGTGTGAAGAGTGAATTAAAAGAAAAAGGGGACTACATTTCTTTCACTGTTGCAGCGAGAGGGAAAAAAAAACACTAAAGGATGTTTTTACAAATTGGCAGGCCACCCAACAAGGATAGCAAAACAGGACAGTTAGCTTGTTCATAAAGTATGGATTATTCCTGGGACTCTGGCTTTACACAGTCTAGTGTTGTTAGAGAATTATATATGAACTAAGCTCTGTAGGCAAGATGGGTTGGTAATTTAGAAAAATTTCCATTTTCAAGCATCAAGCACTCAAAAGCTCCTGGTCAACTCTCTCTCCCCTTTGTCCTCCCTCCCTCCTCACACAGTGCTCCCACTGTCTCCGTCAGTTAAAAATTGAGCTTTGTGAAATGGATTCTTCTATTCTCCAGGCAGGGAATTATAGCAGTCATCTGCCTCTAATTCCCTTTCCACTTTGGCGGCTGCACAGGCAGAGTGCCGGTTTTCTTTGTGCTCCCTGTTTCCCTCTCGATCAAAATAATTATGGCATCATTTCGCTTTTGTCTACATTCACCTCACTCTGTGCCTCCTCCGTCTCCAGTTCTCACTCTCTATATTTTCCCCGGTTTCTCCAACTTACAGTATATGGCACAGTCGTTAATGGCTGGTGGGTCTAGAAGCTCTCTTTTCTCAGTCTGTCTCCTGGTTTATGTGTGTGTGCATGAAGGATATGGAGTGGACTGGAACAGGATGGATTGGCTGTGTGCAGTATCTGTATACAGTCGTTTTCAAGAGGCCGCCTGTTATGGCGCATTGTATTTTGTGTTTTGTGTGTATTTGTGTGTATGTGTACTGTATATAAGGTGGGACACAAGGACAGGAAGGGGTAGGGGTATGAGGTCAGAAGAAAAGGGAAAAGGAAAGGAGAAGGGCTACAGTAGGTACTCCTTCTTGCCCTGGCTGGCGTCATTCCCATTGAGGAAGGCCTCCTGCACTTCACCATGTTCATCCAACCCACTGGCCTCATGGGTAAGATAGGAACCTGAATCAAAAGAAAGAGAAAGAAAGCAAGGGACATGGAGAGAGGGGGAGAGAGAGAGACGACAAGAGGGAGATTGTAGGGGGAAGGTTAGATGGCAAAGCGTCATGATCATTGTAGTGCCATGCAGCATTATTAAACCAATCAGCACAAATATTATTCAGTACCATACCTATGACTGATTAATTCATTAGTTAACTGATTGTTAGGTCAATACCAGGCAAGAATAGGCTCTCGTGTACGGTATGAGCCTACCAGCAGAAATCAGAGGTGGCAAATGGATGCGTGAACAGAAGAATCGCAAGAGGAGGAGGTAATAGAAGGAGGATGATAGAAGATAATAGAGAATATAAGACAGGGAGGGAAGAGAGATTGGCAGAAAAGGGTGGAGGGATTGTTAGGTGCAAGAGAACAATGGCACGTTTGCGTCACTCAGAAAACCCATTAAGCTCATTTTACCACCCCTCAGGTTCATATGATTAATGATTTCATGTAGTACAGCTTGTAGAGTGCAAGAACTGCTCAAGTCATCTTCATGCTGTAGTGTCCCTTTACTCCACGGGTGACTGACACTCTCATTCTCTGCAACACAGACAGTGACTGGCATGCTGACAGTCATGAGGGACCAAAGCCAAAACCCTAATGACCCTGTCTCACCACTGATTGGTTGTAATGGTCCCGTCTCCTTGTTGATTGGCGGTCAAGCAATACTGAATGTTGACTGACGGTTTGTCTAGCCATAGGGAAAGGTATCCTGGTTACAGCCTGCTACACTATTCCTAGATCATTTCCTGGCAGCTTTAGTGTATAGTCTAAGGCTGCCAACAAGAGGGCACTTAAAAAGATAGGAAACGCAGAGAGACTGCTTTAATAGATGAGCCTTGATACACTAACATACAGTCATAAAACACTGGGACCACACCTACATTTCCCACCCCGCCCTTTCTCTTCCAAGGTTATTTATCATGGACAGTGCCTGGCTGTAGAGGAGCTTCCTATCCAGCATGCTTTCTGGTGACAATTTTACACCTTAGTTTAAAAGACTATTTTCTCAGAATCTGGTTGTAACTGGAATGCAATAACATTTTCAAAGCATATTAAGCCAGAAAATATAGAAATGAGAAAAAACCTGGCTGTGGAAATGTGATAAAACACCCTTATTCAAAAATGTGCCTCCAGCTTGTGACAGAAACTTTTGTGTTACTTTTGCAAGTGTGTATGTGTATTACCTTTCTGTCGGACGGAGCACCAGATGGTGACAATGAGGACACAGATGACAGTGAAAACCAGCAGTGCCAGAACACCACCTATCACGGCATAGGGTACTGCACTGTGAGTCTCTACTACTGCACCAGGATCTGAGGAAGAGCAAGAGAGATAAATAGTATGTGTGGGTAGAGGTATATAAAGAGAAATATGGAGAGAAAGAAAGAGAAGAGTGCAGGCAAAGAACTGAAGAAAAAAGAGATGGCTCAAAAATGAAAGCATGAGCGATAAAAGAGAAAGAGAAACAGCACATTCCATTAGCTTGGAAGAAGGAGAAAGACAAGAGAAAAAAAGAAGTCGATATTTTGAACTGAACTTGCATTATCACCTTTCATCACCCCCCACTGCACAGAATCACAGTCAAAATGAGTGAGAAAAAGGTGAAGAAATGAGGAGACTGAATAAAGAAATAAGTAGCCTATGCCAGTCACCACAAAACCATTCCATCCAGGTACCTGTCAAGAGTACAATGCATTTTGAATGAGGGAAACCGAGTATGTTTACACCCCGAGTAGTGCAGTCCTCGAAAATGAAACCAAACACTTCACCACAAAATGAGTAAAGTGAGATAAAAAGCCAGAGAAATGACAACTTAAATTATGTGACAATTTGCAGTATAAAACTGCAGTCATGGTAAGAAATAATTCACCTTTTACCAATTAAGCACTGTTTAAAATAAAGGACAAAACAGAGGTGTGACTAAAGAAGGGCAGGTTAGAACTAAAATGATTAGTCATTCAATAAGTCAATCAACCAGTCAGCTGAAAGAAAATGTAAATACAGGAATTTCCATAATCACCCCACAACACACCCACACACAGACAATGAGAGCTCTGCAATGCAATGCTCCTCTTTAAGCATTTTCTTAAGATTAATTTATTAATTAAAAATCAGCAGCTTTATTGTTAGTTGCACCTGTTGCAGATCATTTAGCTAAACCCAGAGGAAAGGCTTGTGTTCTATATACAATTTCAACAGTCTGCACTAGTAACAAAAAAGTACTTGCAAGCATAGATGTAGAGAAGGAGAAAATTAAGTTAATCACAATTAGTCTTGTATGTAAATTCTGCTTCATTGGATTGGGAAAAAAGCCTCACTCACTCACTCACTCACTCACTCATTCACTTGCTCACTCACTCACTTGCTTACTCACTCACTCACTCACTCACTCACTCAGTGGCACAAAGAAACATTTGGAGTTTGTCCACTAAAGAATCCACTGATTTTATGGAGTAAAATAAAGCAAAATGAGCTTGAGGTAATTTAGAAATGTGTCATCACATAGTTTGTCCAGCAGAACAGTTCTGACTCCATTGTAAACAATGTAAACAGTGTAGCTGTACATAACACAGTTGCACTGGTAAGAAGTCTAACAGCATCTCCAAAATAAATTACAAACTAGTTTGTAACATACATTGCTGGAAAGTTATTACTTCTTAAGTATTCCCTTTTCAAGAATGTGTATATCATCTATGTATTGATATGTATAAAAATATATAGATTATCAACATTTTAATTGGCATATTTAGTGGCATCATACATTTTCTCTCCATAAAACTCCTGCACCAACACTATCCAGTCTCTAACGACAACCTCTTTTAATCTTTCCGATGCTTTGCAAATAAATCACAGCAGCAGATTCTTTCTGCACTTTGACATGGTACTAACTAACGTGCATAAGATGTAATTAATAAGTGTTCCAAAGGAATCCCATGTATGTCAATCTGGCAATATCTGATGTCTTTTTCTTTGTTGGAAAAAATTAATAAAACATGTATCTTTGAGTCCTGACTTGTATCTGAGTCACTGACAATAACAAAATCCTTTTGATGGGCTGAGTCGGTGTAAGAGCTGGTGAAGCCAATAGAAGGCAAGGACAGAGTTATTGATGCAGCTGTTGAACCCTGATAGAGCAGAATTAAAACATGAATCATTAATAAAGAGCTAACAGAAAGATATTAGAAGAAAAAAAGACTGATGGAAGAGGCAAAGAAAAGCATGAAAAGGAGAAGATCAGGGATTAACTTTTTTTTAAACACACATTCTTCTACATACATCTCTTGGACATGTGTCTTACTGAGCACTGTGACAAACTGCATCACATTTCTGGTTTTGTGGACAATAAAGCACTGGCAGATGTATGTATTACTGAAATGAATAATAGTTATCTCAAGGCACACAAAAAGAATCAAAAACAGCAAGATTAGCCCAAGCAATATTTCACAGGAGACAAGAAGAATAGGTATACTCAAGTGAGATATCTTTGCCTCTAAAACATGTTCTTAATCCTCTGAGGCCCAAAGCTCCACAGAAAATAACTGACAGTATTAAGAAGTGTGTAATTTCTCTAAGGAGCCCTCAAAATGATGCACCACATTGACTAAACATCCACCAAACTGTCCAAATAGCAGCTTTTCTTAAAACCCTTTTTGACATCTCTGCACATGCCCAGCAGATGAACAACCTCTACCTGCCACGGATAGTGACAGCGGCAACAGAAGAACAAGAAGAATGCTCCTGTTCCCTTCGCTTCATCTTGCCTTAAAAGAAACAGAGAGGAGACAGAGAGATGCTAAAGGTGTGAAAAGAAAGTTGAGATACCAGTGAGCATGTGTTTATGTGAGGGAATGAGGTAATTAGATTCTGTAGATTAAAAAGATATAGACTAGTGAAAAATGTGTAGCTATAAATACACACACACACACACACACACACACACACACACACACACACACACACACACACACAGAGCGAGCTCTC
>VUQH01047305.1:0-12219 GCA_015106775.1 Etroplus canarensis
CGTTCTTGACTGGCCCAGCCAGAGCCCTGACCTAAACCCAATTGAGCATCTCTGAAGAGACCTGAAAATTGCTGTCCACCAACGTTCACCATCCAACCTGACAGAACTGGAGAGGATCTGCAAGGAAGAATGGCAGAGGATCCCCAAATCCAGGTGTGAAAAACTTGTTGCATCATTCCCAAGAAGACTCATGGCTGTACTAGCTCAAAATGGTGCTTCTACTCAATACTGAGCACAGGGTCTGAATACTTATGACCATGTGATATTTCAGTTTTTCTTTTTTAATAAATTTGCAAAAATTTCCACGTTTCTGGTTTTTTCTGTCAAGATGGGGTGCTGAGTGTACATTAATGAGAAATAAAATGAACTTTTTTGATTTTGGCAAATGGCTGCAATGACACAAAGAGTGAAAAATTTCAAGGTGTCTGAATACTTTCCGTACCCACTGTATACAGGGACATTTTTCAGATGAGCAGTTCCAATCATTTGTGCTATTACATATTTGAAAATAATGTCATGTTGAGAGTGCACTGCAAGTTAAAAGATGGTAGACAAGAATATCAATAAGACGTGGAAGAATGGCACTTATAATTAAATATCAATCTCTGCATTATATTTAGTTATTGTTAACTACAGGGTCTCTGACTATAAGCAGTTGCTTCAAAGCATATACAACACTGAAGTGAAGGAAGGAGAGTGAGAGCTATGAGTTATAGTAACAGAGTGTCTTGTTTATACCCGGAGCCATAGGAGGTACAGTTGGATACTAAACACAGCACAGCAGGGGCTTCATCTGGAGGCAATTCACATTTATTGAACCTTCCGTGACCTGACTTAACATCATTTCATCAGCAGAGCTTGTACTGTTCAGAGACAATTTTTGAACATATTGCAATAAACATAAAAAAGTATCACCAATAAACTCAGAACTGCATATTGAAGTCATAAAATATACATTTCTTACATATAAAATATGTTGGGTTCTTTTTTCAGATGAGATGGAGGTTTTTAAACAGGCAAACAGCTTTAATGAAGACTCATAAAGGTACTCTGACAAACAATCACAACCTAAAAATCCTAGTTTGATACAGATTTCTCTCTTTTGAAGCCAATACAGATAAGGACTACTAAAACTGCTATGGGAAGCTTATACCAGATGTGCTAACATGGCATATTAATAGATCAAACCCAAATGCAACTGGGCAAATACCTTTAACTGATTAAAACTGTGAAATTTGACTTAAATTGGTTAAAAAATAAATTGTGAGTACTATGTGTAATAAAAAAAGCAATGTTAATCTGTGCTGATAATGATAGGAGCCAACTCACAGCTCCAGCAACCAGACAGAAGGAGCACTTCCGAAATGAGTTGATAACATCTCTCAATGGAATTTCCAGAAAGAAGTGATCTGCATAAACAAAGCATAATGTTTTATCCACTGAGCTTCAGTGGTGCTAGTATGTAGATTTACTTGTCTTTGGACAGAGCCATGTTACCTGATCTCATGTTAAGTTAAACTAAGCACCTGCTGGGTCCAGCATCACATTTCGTTTATAGATTTTAGATTTATGTATATTTTCTACCTTTTAGCATCAAATCGAAAGCTCTAAAAGACCTGTAGCTTTAATTTATCTAGATTGCATTATATTTAGTGTTGAATTAACTAAGCTGATTAACTGTTTGCTTATTATTCATCATGTGATCTTCTGGAGTCAGTTGTCCCATCTATAAACAATTCACTTGTCCACTCGATTTTCTCAGAGTGCAAGAATAGTTTCGTGACAGAAAATTCATTAACTTGTCATCAGTAAACAAAAAACTGTCTATTTGACTTTTTTTTTTATGTGGACTTTTGTCATAGATCTCAATTAGTCTGTGCAACATTTTGAGCTCGTTTTATAAAAATCTGCCTTTAAAATTATGACTATTTGTTGAAAATACATATCTGATTATGCCTTGATTACATCAAAAAGAGAACTGAGTTTTTTGTTTGTTTTTTTCAAATTAGTCAAGTACATCTTCTTAAGTATTTAAGCATAATTATTGGTCAGGAATGGACCCCACTATCACTTTCTCAGAGTATTTTATAAAAACTCCTAAACAATCATTAGTGCATTTTAATTAATCTAATTACTACAAGAAATGCTCAATGTGTTATTTTGAAAAGAGAGATCATTGTGTCTATTTTGGAGGGTATGACCGGCTTTGGCAAAAACCTTGTTTTGAGATAAAATAGATTATAGAGGTTGCTTGAGTCATGGTGAGTGAAGAGGTGAGGTGTGGTGTGGTGTGGTGTGGTGTGGTGTGGACCCACAATGCAGTACTGCGGAGACTAACAATAACTTAAAATAGACTTTATTGCCAAACAAAAGATTATACAGTCCAAAACGCCCGTTAGGAAACCGGGGGGACAAATCCAAAACCAAAAACCGCCCGGGATGGAAGCCGGGGGAAATAATCCAAAGAGGGTAGACACAGGCAGGGAGACGGAGACGATGAAGAGGACTACACGACAATACATCAATGACCGGACAAGGGAGAGACGAGGAGACAGAACTTAAATAGATGGAGACAACCAATGGGAGGAGGACAGGTGGTAGGGAACACAGCTGAGACGATTAAGGAAAGGGGAGTGTTGCGGGGACCAGACAGATCAAAATAAGATGCAGACTAAGACGAAGACAACTAGGGAAGAAGGGAGGCAGGAAGCCAGGGAAGGAGGGAGAGAGAGGATGAGCACAGAAAAGGGGACCAAAAAGGGGAACCATGACAGCTTGTGGGGTGAAGAGAGAAAAGGTAATGGAAGTGTTGTCAAAGCTTCTCCACAATGTGTCAGTCAACCCTCATCTGTAATCATAAGCCTAAAGAAAAGGATTTTATATCATATCCTCTTTATGTAACAGGAAAAAAAATCCAAAAAAAAAACTCACAAGCACTGCTCTTTGTTTACTTTTAGTATGATGCATTCTCAGTACTTGGAAATTATTACATTTGACTTTATATTTGTTTCATATATGTACAACAAAAACTGAATGAAGAAACAGAACTACAAAACATGGTGCTAACCGCTGTTTAATCTATCAACGGGTACACATATCTCGCTTTAGCCTGCAGTGGGGAGGGGGGGAGCTCTCCATGGTGCTGAAGTGTAGTATTTTCGAGTTGTAACTATTCCAGAAAAGATAAACATAGCTCAGAGGATAGTGTATTTGTGAGATAACATGTGTTTCTGTCACGGCAGCACAAAACAAGCAAGGGGGGAAAGGAGAGGGCTGAAGTCAGTGGCTGGGTTTGGCAGCAGGATGGCAGAAAACACATGCGAATAAAGGCTTAAGGGACAGGCAAAAGGCAAAGTCTATAAACATACAGAGAATTAAAACTGGGCAGATGATCAGACAAATGGCTGGAAAGCTGGAGGAAATACATCTGGATTGACAATCTGGTATGAAATGAGTGAAACCAGTATAAACAATGAGAGCAAAAGAGGAGATAGTGAATGGATAAGTGAATAGATGTGGGGAATCAAGTGACTGGGAATGTTACTGTTGTTACTATAGAACAAGTGGAAGGATGTAAATTGACAGGTGAATTGGTGAAAGGGAATGAGTGAATGAATGAATGAAAGAATGAATGAATGAAGAGAACAATTGTGAAAAATAGATTCATCATGAAGTCAGTGATCCAGTGCAGTTAGATAATTATCAGTAGCTCTGAGGATAGACCAGGTATAATGACACAGGACCCCACTTCCACCTGATATTAACCCTAGTCCTGCGAGCTATATGACCAGCTGGACGAGTGAATGAAAACACTGGAAGTGATCAATATATAGATGACCGGCAGTACACGAATCTTATCTGGGACATCAATATATTGAGGTCCTAGGGTTAAGATACAATCTGTAGCTATATATGATATCTGGATAGTAGCATCTTATTTTTATTTATACCTCATCCTATTATGTGGTCTACTAAGTTTAATTGTACTCCGTTTAGAATTGATCATGCAAGTGCATTGAATGGGGATGGTGATGAAAGTGGTCCAGTTCAGGCAAGTCCTATGTTTGAAGAAGAGATGCTGTAGTGTGGATCTTATTATTTAATTGTTTTTCCTTTGGTGTGGCTTTTTGCACACAGCTTAAAATATCAAGGTACAGAATGGCATATTCACAAACTTAAAAACACCATGTTCATGCCATTTTTACCTAATATATAAATTAGAGTTAAAAGTTATTATATGAATAAATGTACATTTTATTATTTGCTTGCAAAGTCACTTTGTTGCAGCTCAGTAGAAAAGAAACTTGACTTGACATGAAAGGGCAGCTGATTCTAAATTAAGAGCTACAGTTTGCTAATTTGTTTCTTAATTTGGCAAAACCTGTTTCTTGTTCAGGCTTGATCACTGAATCAACAGCAGAAGAAAAACAACTTGTGTTAATTGTGTATCAAGGAAAACTGCTTAAACTGCATTGTTTCAATGATGGTGCAGCAGTTATCACTTTTGCCTTGTAGCAAGAAAGTTCTGGGTTCGACACCAGCCAGCTGGAGCCTTTCTTTGTGCTTGTATGTTCTCCCCATGCCTGTGCAGGTTCAATCCAGGTAACCCAACTTCCTCCTGCGGTCCAAAGACATACAGTGTTAAGTTAATTGGCGATTCTAAATTGGCCGTAGATGTGAACATGAGCATGAATAGTTGTCTGTCTCTCTGTGTTATCCCTGTGATAGACTGACGACCTGTCCAGGTTGTACCCTGCCTTCCACCCGTTGACAGCTAGGATTCAGCATCCCTGAATGTGTTAAGTGGTAGAAAATGGATGGATGGAACTAAAGAAAACAGTAATATCATCATAGTATGCCTACACCAGCTTGTATCTTGTAAATTTTATTATTCATAGGCAGTCTCTTGAACTTTCAGTTATCATGTGTAGGAAAGGTGAACTCCATCAGAAGCTATATAGAGAAGTAATTAAAGAATGAAGAATAAAGATTTCTTGCATGTATATCATTACTGATCATTCCTTGCCTTGTTAAACTGTGGTACTATCTTGAAGTTTTATGTACTGAGCTGGAGTTTGTATTGTTTCAAATTACAATTTCTTGTGGGTTAGTAGCTGAAATCATAAATTTCTCTTTTTGATAAAACCCTACCAAGTATAAAATTGCCTTGCTTGTGTGTCACCGCACAAAGTCATTCAATTGTAAAAGATATGAAAGGAGTTATTCTTCTTTCCAGCTGGTTGTTTTTACTAAGCTTAAGAGCACTGTAGCTACTTTACTTGTGTTGCTCTAAATTGGCATGGAAACACTAGTAAGATTGAGCCTACTCATCTGTTAAGCACCAAAACTCTTTACCACAACACACCCTCTGCTTCTAGAGTGAAAGGCTCAGTGCAAAAAATTCAACCCTGCCATCTTAGAGTAATTGCCACCACAATCAAAAATCTGATAAGCTATTGAAGAATTGAATAGACTTTGATTTTACTGAGGACAGGGCGTGTAAAAGAATCTGACGTTCTAATAATTGTAGGAAAATATATGAGCTGTATAATTCAAGAAGCAGAAAGGAGATTGAAAAACTGCAAGGAAAGAACTTGGATAAGAATGATTTACTGGACTTAGCTGATCTTCTTCCAATATTTATTGGCCTCAACAAATTTGTTGTTGGCATGCAGGCAGGGATAAAAATGAAATCGAGGGATCAAGGGAAAATCCAGCAGTCAGATCAGTTTTCAGGTAGAGAGGAACTCAGAAGTTGATCAGCTGTGCTGCAAAGAAAAAGGATGTAACAGTTATGAATTCACTGTTTGCCAACATTGCTTTTCCTTTGTGCCAGTGCATGGTGAATTGCTTGGCAGACAGCAGGATGAACGGCATCATTGAGAGGCAGTAATTGAAAGAAATAGAGATGAGGAATGGAAGGCTGTGGAAGAAGTTTTCATCTGTCAAGACAGGAACAAACTTGCTGAAGGATTTACAAGCTAGAAGAGAGAAAAAGGAAGCTGGTAATTGCACGGCTTCTGGCCTTGTGATATTATCTCTTCCTGACATGTGCGCATCTCCCATTGATACATGCAGGGAACATGAGCATGAAGCCTTTATGGCTTCCCCCCCTCCATTCCTGTTACATTTCTCTCTATCTTTCTGATAACATTTGCCTGATGACAAGGATGAATGTGAGAAGGAAAGGAGGAAGAAGGAAGGCACAGTACAAAGCACTTTCTTGATATGTTGAGCTTTGTCTCACTTTGTCCTTTAACAGGTGATCTTAGACTTAAGACTTCAACAGACTAATGGTTACATTAAATGCACTAATACCCTTATCTCTGTATGTGTCTGTCTCTCTTTGTCTTTGTCTTTCTCCCTCAGGTTCAGTGTCTCTCAGTGTATTCCTGGTATCTGTTGCATTCGTAGTATGTGCCATTTGGCTGGTAGCTCTATGTGGTGTCTGCACCTGGTGCCAACGTAAGCTGGTAAGTTACAATAATAATAATTCACATTTTAATAGACTTATTTCAGTACTGGCATTTACAATAGTCCCCAGGTACCCAAGAATGTAGTTTGCTCAATATCATTAATAGGCAACTTTGCATCACTGTAATATGGAAACTGGCATGTTCTTCCTGCAGTAAGAAATGTCTTTTTCCTGTAGTTAAACTTTTGAATAAAAAATTGCATAATTGAACTGCATACATTTTATTTTGTTTAATTTCAGTATCTTGTATATTTACATTTTCATGTGGTTTTTTTGGAGGATGATTGTATAAAACCATTTTTAAGAAGTGGGAAGGGTGTAGAAGTTATGCTGGGCAAATTCTATTAACAGAAAGATCAGTGTAGCTTTTTGATATTTTGCACAGCAAATTTATGATTTTTCATTTAATAAGAGTTCAAACTTTCAAAGTTGAAAGTGAGAGTCAAAATGTAAATTCTTCTGAATTGGAAAATGTTGATACTCAGTGTGAGGGGAAAAAAAGACATTTTTAATCAATATACTTTGAAGAAAGCTATGGATTCCTAAATATTATGCAATTTTACTGAAAAACATAATTTACTGGAAAAATGTTTTTAAAAAATTACAAAGACATGTAATGAAAGCAAAATAACCCAAAAAATGACCAGTGAATGAAAAAAAAATGTTACTTGTAGTAACTGCCTAAAATAAATGTAATTTAAATCAGAATAATATTTGATGAAAGAATAATGAGACAGTACTAGAAATCTGACTTGACATACATGTTAGCTTTTAGTCTTTTAAAGTTTTTGGCACTCAGGGCTACAATCACACTCTGGTTGATTTAAAAAAAAAATTCTAAGGTTCAGTACTCTGCCTTATAACTGATATCAAAATCACTCACAAAAGCACATTCTACACTCTAACTTGTAACTTGCAACATAATTCAGAACAAAGTCAGAAGGCAGTAAAGAAGATTTAACGCTTTGTAGGCAGTTAGGTTTTCTTTTGATGCTGTGGCCTTGAACTGAATGTATTTGCTTGCTTTGTGTTGCTACTAAATAGAGTTGTGCTTTCTATGAGCTCTGGCATTAGAAGTAGGTGAAAATCTATATATTTGGCCATGACAGCAAACATGAACAGAAACCTCTGTAAACATGGTTGTGGCTCTGAGCTTCGTGCAGCATTGCTGTTTGCCTCCAGCAGCACAATACTAATGATTCAAATGCTAATGAGCATCACTTTGAGCAATTGGCTGCTGGAGGAACTGTAATTCCTCTTATAGGTTTTGATCTAGTGGCATTTCCCTCACTTTGTCCTGTTCCCCTCCCCTCTTGTATCCCTTGTGCCCTGTTCTCTTGTCCCTCTATTTGAATATTGACTGTAGCACAGCAGTTTATTTACCATACACAGGCTGAGCGTTAACTGGACTAATACAAGCTGAAAAACAGCTTTTATATTACATTTACAGTTGCTCACACCTGAGAAACAAAGTTAATATCTTTGTTTACTTTAAAGATATCTATATCTCTGCCTGTTTTTAATGACACCTTCAAAAAAGTTCAAGTAAATAACTGCATATTTTGTGACAGAAGAGAAAATGTATGCTAAGATATGACAGAAAAAAGCAAATATTCACATTTTAGAAGCTGGAACCAGCAAATAGTAGGTGTCGATGCATGGAAAATAACTAAAATCGTTAGTCGTGAATCAGAATAAATTGTCAAAAGATGTTCTGTCAGTCAGCAGATCAATTCATTGACTAACCTCCAGAACTTTAGTCGATAAAGGTCATAAGATAAGAAATTACTTCTACTGAACCAATTTTTCTTTCTTATAGTAAGTACCAGTGAGGATGACTTATCCAATAACTACTGATTTGAAACAGCAGATACCTTTTAAAGGAAATGACTAAATTGCTTTTCTTAATAAAAAAGTTTCCATGTTTACTATCAGAGTGTATGTATTTCCATTTATTTGAAATAAACCAAGTTTGGACAAAGATAGCCCTTTAATAAACTACTTATTTTTTCTATCTAAAAAATTAGGTTGTGTATTTACTTTAAATGGACTATTTAACATTTCAATTTTTATTTTACATTAAATACAAGGGGTTGGTAATAAAACATCAATATAATTCTACTGTATTTAGCTGTTACAAGTGTCACAACTAATGAACTTATTTAAATTATATAACACCAGCGCTGAAATTAACTGGAATCACTTTACATTACTTTTGACTAGCTTGAAATTGCTATGAGGAGCAGTAAATAAGCCTTGATCAAGATCAGCATAGCAATGGTTTTATGTTTTACAGCTTTTTGTTTCAACAATAAGTAGCACCTCAGTTTTAATGCACCCATTTGTGCTGACAAGGGGATTGGCCTCAGTCTAGCAACTCACTGCACACATAGTGTCACAGCTTTTCGAATATGACATGAAGGTAAATAAAAGACAACCTTAACAAATGAATTGTAAACATATTGGAATAAACACAGAACACTTTAACTTCTCCTGGGAAGCTTCAATATTAATGAGCCACTGCAGAATATAGTGCACAAACAGTTTTTGTATTGTGTATTTATCAATGAAACTGCTGTGAAATTGTGCTTAGTAACATTGTTGTTAAATGCTGGGGAACTTGAAAACTTTCTTCAAATTTGCAATTATATTTAAACAGAATAAATAAAACAAGGTATGTCTCTGACAGTTTTTCGCCAGTATCTTATGGCACAAAACAGGTATGATTATGTATTAGATAAATTACGTATTATGAACGAAAGCTGCAGTCTTTACCTAACCTTAACAAAAGCAATTTTGCTGCCTAAATGTTTCCAGTAATCATAAAGCCAAGTCTCACTGCAGTTTGCGAAATAGTTGTGAAAAGCAGTCTATTTCAGCCTGATCATGAACATGAACTGTTATGTTTTTGTGTGTCAGTGAACACAAATTTGTACGTAATGTAATTGAATAGGAAATATATTTCATGTCAGAATCTAAATCTTTTTCTAAAGCCAGCCCAGTAGTTTTTAATGCCTAACCTTAACCAAGTTGTTTTAAAATATAAAAACATATGTGCCTAAATAAAAAACATTTAAAAAAACTGTGAAATTTGTGTCCAGGAACACAAATTAATAAGAGTAAAAGCCATGGCTAATCACAAACTGCTGTAAGACTTAGCTGAACTGTAAATTACACCAAGTAATTATGTTTCATACAAAAAGTGTTTGGATTACAAATTAACAGTATATAAAGTTTCATGAGGTGCAATGTTAGTGTGGTGTTTTATATTTAAGCTATAATTTACTTAATTTTCTGATCAATCAAAATATACAGCATTGTGCAAAAGTCTTGAGCCACCCCTCATTTCTTTATATTTTGCTAGGAAAATGGGAAATAGATGCAAAAATTGAAATAGAGCACATCAAGCAAAAACAGAGGTTGTATAATTCTAACGAGTCAGTATTCTGTATCAAAACCTTTATTCTTCAACACACCATGAACTCTGAATTACAAGATTTGTTGTCATTTCTTTAAGTAGTCTTCTAAAATAGTTCTCAAGCCTTCTTGAAGGACATTCCACAGCTCTTCTTTGGACATTGGCTGCATTTTGTTCTGTTCTCTGTCAAGATAATCCCACACTGCTTTAATACTTTGGAAGTCTAGGCCCTAGGGAGGCCAAACCATGACTGATTTATACAGGTAGGCCTTTGCTGCATTGGTAGCATGTTTGGGATCATTATCAAAATGAAAAATGAAGCCACTGACATTCATATGCTTTCCAGATAGTATGCATAATTGTTCAAATCTGACAGTATTTTTCTGGATTCATAATTTTTAATAAGATCCCCATCACCACTAGCTGAAATCCAGCCCCAAACCATGATAGAGCCTCCATCATATTTTACAGATGGCTGCAGACACTCACTGTTGCACCTCTCTCCTGACCTCCTCCTGTACTCATTGATCATGATTTGAACCAAAAATGTTCACATTTGGATTCATCATTCCATAAGACTTGTTGCTACTGATTTTCAGTCCAGCTATTTTTGTAATTTGGCATACTTTAGCCTTTTCTCTCCGTTTCCCTTCCTTTAGAATGACTTCTTGACAGCCAGCCTTGATCTGAGAACATTACCTATGATTCTTCAGCAAACAGTAGATAGATCAACTGAAGGGACAAATGCATCTGTCAAATTTTGTGTCAGGTCTTGGTTGGATTTTGTCCCCCCACACTTGGGGGGTCTGGCTGGGAAACACAAGGAAGGGGCCCAGACTCATTTACACTAAGGGGGAGCACAGATGGAAAAAAAACACACACTGGGTGTCCAGACAGACAAGCCACTGTGGCTGAGGGGGTGGGACAGGCCACTGTGGCTGAGGGCAAGGAAACTACAGGAAAGGGGCCCTGACTGAGAAATGCAAAGTGGGGGCCCTAACTCAAAAAAACCTAACTGGGGGCCCAAACTCAGAAACACCAATTTGGGGGCCTGATTCAGAAGCGCTAACCCAGGGCTCAGACTCAGGTGGCTGCTCGAGCTGCTCCTGCAGCATGAGCTCTGAAGCGTCTGGCTGCTCCGACGCGGGCTGCTCCAGCGCTGACAGCTCCGACGCGGGCTGCTCCTCAACTCTCCTTGTCGGGGCAGGGACGGGCAGGAACGACATTGCAGGCCCACCCAGCATTACCTCAGTCGCGCAGGACGGCAACAATGAGGCGGAAATGCTGGGTGGGGCAGGAAAGTCAGAGCGGCATCGGAAAGACTTCCTCCTTGTAGACAGAGCTGAAGGTGAGGGAGCAGGCTCGGCCGGGCTGGAGGCAGGAGCAGCAGCAGGTGAGCAGAGAGCAGGAGTGTCAGCCTGAGGCTGTAATGAGCAGCTGGGAGACCAGGACACAGTCAGTGGTGGAGGGAGTGGAAAACAAGAACCCACCCGTGCATCTCCACCATGACGTCCCTCCTCGCATTCTGAGTGAAATGTCAAAGCTCCAAAACAAGCGGGATTAACTGCAGGCTTGGCTTAGAGCAAATAATGTCCAGTATAATGAGGAATGGGAACATCCTCTTTATAGGGTCCACAGCCTCCTTCCACTCATGACACAGGCCATTCAGCTCTTCCAGAGTTTCCTGCAGTTCCTCTGCTGTGCAGGTGAAGCCCGCGGGGTCCATTTCTGGTTGCGTCATTCAGTTATGGTTTGGCATGGTGTGGACCCAATATGCAGACGTCAGGACTCAGTAGGTTGAACAAAAAGCGAGCATTTATTGCTGATTACCCTTCATGGAAACCAAGGTCCAAACAAAGCATAGTCCATAGAAAAACAAAATACAAAAACTAGAAACAACTCTGTAAAACAAAGGTTCAGGAAGACTCAGAGACTGACAACTAGGAATACTATCATGTATAAAGACTCAGAGGACTAATGACACAACACAGAGCAGAGAAGGGCAGGGGAATAAATACACACAGACTAACGAGCCAAGTGGTAGCAGGAGGGAAGGGAACACAGGTGACAACAATCAAGGGCTGGAAGTAAACCAGAACACAATGCACAGGGAGGACTGAAACCAAAGTAAAACAGGAAACAAGAAACATGACTGCACTCTCTCTTGACAAGAGAACAAAAGCACAAGAGGATAACAGTGGAGACATAGATAACTAACATAAGCGGGGCTAGCACTGAAGCTTAACATAAACTGAGAATACCACAGACTGGGGATGAGAGCCAAAGAAAGTCATGAACAGAACAGCACAAAAAACATAAATACAAG
>VUQH01047310.1:0-16139 GCA_015106775.1 Etroplus canarensis
TGCCCCCCTAACACACTTTCCCCCTCTCCCCCTCCTTGGTCTTCGGCCAACAGTAGCATAGTTTCCACCGGCACCCTGTTGGCTAACGGCACCGGTCATTGTTAACCTGGTCCGCGACCGATCCGGTATGGAAGTCGTGTTATGAATCCGCATATTTGATTTGGCAAAGAGTTTTACGCCGGATGCCCTTCCTGACACAACCCTCCCCATTTACCCGGGCTTGGAACCAGCACTAGGAGTACACTTGCGCTTGTGGGCCCCTGTGGCTAGGTTCCGAGGGGCCTATGCGAGGACAAAATAGACATAGAAATGTGATGCACAGACACAAGTCACCATCACAAAGATCTGTGTCTAGTCTAGGTGATGTATTTGTCCCTCTCAGCCTTTGAGAAAATACCACCCCTCTGAACAGGCCCCTGTTTGTGAGGGCAGGTATCAGTCTGTAGGCCCCCTTAGGAACAGGATTCCCCGTTCTGCAAGCAGTCCTGCATCCAGCCTGATAGTAAAGACAGTAAAAATGACTTAAGTAGGGTTGAGGAATTGATTCTGATTAAAATGGTGCTTGAAGCAATGTCTTCAAGGGTCAAACATCTCAGGAAGATGCTTGACAGGGAGTTTAATCATTCTAAAGCTCGGGGTGGTAAGCTCAGCTTGCGGGCCTCTGCTGTTTGATGTATATGAACCATTTCGTGCATGTCCCTTTGAACTGAACCGAGAATAAAGATTTTTTTTCCTCTCTGCAAACACTAATTTAACAGGAGAGACACTGAATGTGGCAGCAGGACTTTGAATTATGGACTCTTAAGTGCAACTTGTCATCAATTAGGACAAAAAAAAAAGAGAGACAGAAAATAAATATACGGATTCCCTCACATTCACGACGCTAAACATCCACCTCCAACCAACACGGAGATACCAGTGTCAGTCAATACAGTGCACAAATACAATCTAATGTGGGAACATGAGACCCCTGGTGTATTTTTACACCAGCAGAAGGGATGACAGCACCGACTCTAAAGGGAAAACAAGAATGTCTGTACAATCTCTCACATCAAAGCCATAGCCATACTATCCCAAGCTATGTCTGTGTGGTATGTATGCTAAGCTACCTAGCATACTTTGATAATGCACAACAACACAGTGTGACCTTTTTTTTGACCTGCTTTGGTGTAAATATGTGGGCCACTTCACAGAAGACTTAACTGTACACAGTACTGGGGAAGGTAACCTCCAGAAAAGACCCATTTACAGTAAACAAGAGGAGAACTTGCTCTGTCAGCTGGAGTATTGCGGAAAGTAAAAGCACCAAAATGAGAGGTCGTCTAAAAACATCTCTACACCATCACCATTTTGTCTTAATGAAGGTTTTTCAGAGTGACAGGAAAGAAATAGCTTGGCAGCAATGGCTCAAGTAGATACAGGTGGGTTACCCACTAATTGGAAGGTTGGTAGAACCTCAACTTGCCCTTGATGAATCTGTCTTTGAGTGTATGACAGGTAAAATGACACGTATGGAAAAATAGCTGAATTCAGGTGTTTCAGTCAGTCCCATTGCCACAGGTGTATAAGATCAAGCAGCTAGCCATGAAGTCTGGCTTTACAAACATTTGTGAAAGAATGGGTCTAAAGGAGCTCACTGAATTCCAGCGCTACCGGTAAGACAAGTCAGTTGGTGACATTTCTTCCTTTCTAGATATTTCACTATCAATTGTAACCAAGAATCGGATGGAGTTGTGTAAAGCACGCAGTCCCTGGATACCGTGGTGAAACAGTCTCCCAGAAAACATGGTTGAAACCACAACATTGCCTACCTGGTCAAAACTGCACAATTTCAAAAACTGAGCTGCAGACAGTTGGATACTGATTTCAATGGAGAAAAGAGGTCGGGTCAGACTGGCTCTAACAGAGAAGGAAATGTAGATCCAATTGTTGCAATAAAGGAATTAAATACATATTTTTTTGTATTTTTAAAATGATGACAACTAATTTGGTTAGTGTACGGTTGTGAACACATGTTTTCTCCATGTACACAGACAGTACACAGACAGTACAGTTAAGACAAACACTTAAGCAGTTCATGGTAATGCTAATTTAAATTTCATCTCATTTGTTGCATGGTGAACTTAATGCGACGGATTGTTAGAATCACTGCTTTGTTCCTGATGTCTCACTCTTTCTATTGGGATGTTGTGTTTATTTGTCTTTATCCTAATTGATAAAGAGAAAGCAGAAAGCAATTCTTGGAACACACACTTTCTCTTGCCAGAAAGTCTAACAATAATGAGGAGAAAATGTTTAAGACCTATATCCATCCCACATGTAAGGAACATCACGATGTCAGTTCAACTTTCAATTTGGAACAATTCTTTTAACTGTGACTAAACATTTACAAAAAAACTTCCAGGCGACGTGTATTTAACATCTAAATGTTTGCTGGGCTCTAGTTGGCAGTCTGATGGATGAGTCTGGGTTTGGTAAATGCCAGGAGAACGGTACCTGCCTGACTGCATTGCGCCAACTGTAAAGTCTGGAGGAGGATGTGATGCTGATGTGTGGTTTTAACCTTCACAGATGGCCTTGACTCGGTCTACGTGCCTAAATGTACGAAATTCCAGCAGTGCGAGTGGGTGATTAGATATTTGTGTTAACAAGCAGGTAAACAGGTGTGTATTTTTTAAACCCCTTCCCACTTTCTGTGTGGTATCTCTGGTGCCTTTGGGGCCTCCAAGTGGCCTAGTTGGTTGGCATTGCCCCAGTTACTTTAATAATATTCTTACCTAGCAGCTGCACGCCGCGGGTCAGGCCGTAAACATCAATGAGGGCCCAGAGGGGCTCAGCTGTACGGACGCCGCTGAAGAACAGCATGGGACTGGATTCATTAATACGGTAGAAGACTCTGCCTTTCTTGTCAACCCAAAAGGCAATGACGTTGCCCTCATTGGCAAACTCTTCAGGCAGCGCCTTGGCCCAGAAGCCATTCTGAGACACCAGGTCAGGGCAGGCGTACTTGGGCAGGTTGTCCGGGTTTATCCTTGAAGGATCTTTAGAGGTGAAGCCCAGACGCAGAGCCCCACTCCAACAGCATTGCTTTTTAGTAATCTGCAAAGAATGTAACTTATTGTTACGTTAAAATATTTGATTATATAAATGCTGGCATAAATAGCGATGGCTGCTCTATGACAAGAGGCCATAAATCACTAAGTGCATCATGTTCATCCAAACACAGACAGTATACTTGAGTTTACACTGTGAGACAAAACCTTTTAACTGTCAACCTAACATAAAAACAAAGCAACAGTTTTGACAGTTTAAAAGCTCTCGGACTCTTAAGAGCTCAGGTGCTCCACTGTCAAAAAATACCTTGAGGCGGACTTGCTCATAGAGAGCTATAGGCCTGTTGCTGAAGGTGATGGCATTGCAGAAACTGGCCTGCCTCTTCACTGTCTTCTGGGCAAGGTCCATGACAATTTGGGATCCCTTGGCGTTTGGATGGAACAGAAGTGGACTGATGGGGTGGGGCCCACCGACGCTGCCGCACTGGATGGGCAGGCACCTCTTGGGTTTGTGGTGACATCGGTGCGACGTGGACGGGAACGGGCCGCCAAGGGAGTCTAAAGCAACGAGAGAAAGCAGAACAAAAAGGTATGAAAAAACAAGAAATCCTAATTAGGAGCAGGAGGTAAAGTTTCATCACCGTAGTTAGCATCTGATGTTTTCAATTCAAAATTTTAATCACAGAAAATGACATCAGATGCGAATACATCATCTAGGATTTGGTTCTTTGTTGATTATTTGTGAGCTGAAGAGTAATACGCTAATCAGAGATAATCACACTGGGCCTGCAGGGTGAAAATCTTCAAAAACACATGTCTAAAACAGAAATAAGCTACTCACAAAACACAGTTCCTAGACATCTAATAGGTGTATTATACAGCCCGTGTCGACTGTGAGACGTTCTGTTGGACATCTGTGACCACAAATTCTCAGCAGAAGCCATGTGCCTGCTGGCAGCACGATACTGTGAGAACATATTACATATACATTATTTGACCCAATTAACACCACGCTGAGGCATAACTCTTCTAGCGAATTAACTAACCATATAATTCCATCACAAGCTCAGAATAAGATTATATATATATTGCGCATCAACCCAGAATCCAGCAGCTCAATGGCTGCTAGTCAGCGGCGAAGAAGACCTGCAGAGGAAAGATTGACTGACTTGATAATTAGATGCATGGGCAGTAGAAGTGCTTGAATGGAGTCTGAGTGAGAGCGGCTAAGAGGGGTATGACCGCAACACTTGAGCAGCTACTAGAAACATGCACTGGAGCAATTTTCACAGATTTTCCACGGCCACTAACTGCCAGTTTAAAATGACTAAATTAGTATTCTGCAGCTGAACTGGGTGGAAGGTTTTTGCTTTGAGGGGGAGAATTCTCATGATTTGACTAGCTGATACTCAATATGTTACCGTTCTGGGACGTTAAATGCTTTCCAGAAGTTTCTGTATTTGTGTTTGAACATTCCAGTATTTTGTGGTTCGGGAGGTATAATCTATCTTCCTCACGTACCCACTTTCCCTCAGCTTGTCAGCCCCCACTTTTACACCAGTTAGTGATTTTCCTCAAAGTTCTCACCTGATCAGTCGTATCCAGAAAGACGTTATCCGTAGGATCTCAGAGGGATAATACCAAAGCAATACCAACTGCGAGTGCAGGTCCTATTCCTGACTCAAAGCACTCGATGGTTTGAAGCTGTGTTGCATTATGGACTATTCAGGCTCCTCTCAGCAGAGAAATTGGTGTGCCTGCCTTTTCTTTTATAGATTCCTCCTGGTATGACTGGCTGTCTGGACAGAAATCCCATCTCCTCAAGTCCGAGAGATTGATACATCAGCATAGACATCAGCAAATCCTGCCGTTTACGCTGGACATCTCAGCCCCCCCCCCCGCCACTAAACCCTAGTCAGATATGCAGGAAATATCTCAACACGAAAATGTCTGGCTGCCCATTGATATGAAAAAGAAAATGCAGACCATCAATCAACTAGATTAAATGCAAGGTGTGACTCTGCCTCCATTATGGCGTTTAAGAGCAAAGAGGAATTTCATTGCACCTTATGGCAGGTGCCTCCTTAAAAAAAAAATGGCTGTAATTGAAAACGTCAAAGTAAAAATTATGGTTAATATTCATTTTATGGGGCTTCGGACTCACTCTATAGCCTCTGTCATAATCACAGAGGGCTGCTTGATTTTAACAGAGCCCGACTAGATGAAAGCTAACACAGGGGCAGCAGCAGATGTCCTGTGGAGTACAGATAAGACCACGAGGCTAGTCCCAGTAAACAGCCCACTTTGTGCTCTGCCTTTGTGTCCGTCTGTGTTGATCTAATAATACAGTTTTACACCCCGTGTCTGCAATTCAGTCCGGCCCCTAACTTAAGAAAATCGTCGGGGCCTTTTGTCTTTGGCAGTGCCACAGAAGAGCAGTTGCTGAATGTGGTGCACGTGGTCCTGGGCAGCTTGAGCTGAATGCATTAGCGGGCTCTAAAGAGGTGCAGCTGCTGCAGAGGGAAAGGGGCTACGTGTGAATTCATGTTCCTTAGCAACCCCTGGTATCTAAAAGGTCTTGATGGGCTCGCTGTGCAGCCATCAGCTAGGGTACAACAGATGCCTTTTGTTTACTGAGACACAACGAAATTATATTTATAGTCTCAACTGAGCGTGCTCGTGTTTTTCCACTCAAACAAAGGGGGAGCATCGGTTAGCCCAGCAAATAACATCCATCACTTGGTTGCTTTAATGGTCTATTTCACAAAAGAGTTTGATTAACAATGCATCCTTAATGAGCTCTGCAGGTATTTGCAGGTCAGTGGTTATGTTTGGGATATGGCGATTCTTCTTAGCAGCTACACTAGATTAAATAACATCTCTGATAGCTATATAGGAAAAAGTACTGGGTCACAGCACTTAATCATTGAATTCAGGTGTTTAATTTAGCTCCATTGCCACAGACGCATAGAATCCAGCATCTAGCCATGCAGTCTACCTTTAAAAACATTTGAGAAAGAATGGGACATTCAAGCACTTGCCTCATAAATGTTCCATGTACCAATATTAGCATTATTGCAAAGCGGAAGTGTTTAGGAACCACAGCAACTCAGTAAAGTTGGGTCGCCAAATGCTAGTGCTAGTACGCAAAAGTCACCGATGCACTGCCGACTAAATAACTACACAGTCCAAACCTCATCTGGCATTAAAATCAGCTCAAAACTGAGCTTCATAACATGGGTTTCCATGGCTGAGCAGCTGCACGCAAGCCTTACATCACCAAGCATCAGATAGAGTGGTGTAAAACAAACAACCACTAGACTCTGGAGCAGTGGAAATGTGTTCTGTAGAGTGATGAATCACACTATCTATCTGGCAGTCTGACGCACAAGGGTTTAGTGAATGACAGGAACCTGTCGGACAGTATTGTGCTGACTATGAAGCTTGGTGGCGAAGGGATAATGCTATGAGGTTGTTTTTCTGGGTTTGGTGTGAGCTGTCTAGTTCCAGTAAAGGGAAATCGTAATGCTTCAGCTTGCCAAGACATTTTGGAAAATTCTATGAACTGTTTGGGGAAGGGCTTTACTGTCCTACAGTAGCATGGCTGTGCCCCGGATGCACAAAGCAGCAAGGTCCATAAAGGCATGGCTGGATGAGTTTGGTGTGAGAGAACTAGACCAGCCCACACGGAGCCTTGACCTCAATCCCACCAATCACCTTTAGGATGAACTAGGATGGACATTGCAAACCAGGCTCTGTCGTTCAACATCAGTGTCTGATCTCACAAATGCTGTCTTGGATGAATGGGCAAAATTTTTCAGACACGCTCCAAGAAGCCTTTCCTAGAAGAGTGGAGTGGAGCTGCAAAAGGGGGACCAGGTCCAAAGTAATACCAGTGAATTTATAATGGAATGTGATAAAAACCTAATGTAAAAGCTAACACTTTTGTCCATATAATGCATCTCTCCTCATGTGCCTTTTGACACTTCTCACACTCCAAGAGACCCTGCAGAGTGTTAGTTCAGGGAGTGTCAGGAAGTCCAGCTCAGCTGTAATCCTGGCAGCTGATCAGCTGATGTGAATGCCAGTCCACACTTGATGGCTCAGCTGATATTCATCCACACATCCAATTGGCAAATCCCACACAGGCTGCATTATTTAAGCTGCTTTTGCCTGCTGCTGCATAAAACTCTACAGACAGGCCAGTAAGTCTTCAGGCCCTCCACAACATTTAGACTTTTAACATACTTGAATACTGGCCAAAGTTTGAATAAAAAAAGTTAAAAAATAAAATAAGACACAAAGTCTGGAAAGAGCATGATGCAGTTCTTAGACTGAAAGTAAATTCAGCAAAATACAGTAATGGCAATGTTGTAAATGCGGTGGCAACCAATATATTTTGCCTTCATGTTTGGTTGCTACTGTGGGAAATATCCATGCAAAGTCTTAAGCTGCCTTGCAGATACATAGACAAGGTAGAACATGTTTCTTTTAACATCCCGCAGAGAAAAAATAAAATGAAATATGATCAACTTCCATACTGCTCAGTCCTAACCTCCCGTGTACTGTCAATCAGACCTACTGGTTTGCATTTTATCTTCTCACACGCACCCTATAGCAACATGCCGATGCCCACCCCGTTCCATATGGCGTTTGGCTTAGGACTGCACATGGCGTAGGAGTATGGAATCTCTATAAACAGATCTATGAACATGCAGAATATGCACCGGAAGTACAGATTCTGTACTCGAGGTTCTACTTTCCCATCACATTTGAACAGTCTGTTGGAAGGGCATGTAAGGGACTGCGTTATCTTTTTAAATGTAGCTGTATTTGTACACAAAGACCAGCACATGACTGAAGTCTTGAAGCAGCTATCAGTTATCTACTATCCAGATAAAACTTGGCCATTGCACTCTAAGCATGTGACTTAAACTTTGAGTTTACTTTGGACAAAGTTGAGCAAACACTATCTATTTCCTCCTTTAGCAGTTCTTGTTTAAGGCTTTATGTTTGTTAACGTTATCAGAAAAACAAAGCCGCCTCAAGCCAAGTGGTTGGTCTCAGTCCTCCAATTACCTCAGGAGCACAAATATTGGATGTGCCCATGTCCTTAAACCCCGAGACGTGACCCCTCAATGTAAATGGCTCCTGTTAACGTCTATCTAACAGCTGCTTCCACTAAACCTGTTCTTGTGCACACAGCTTTATGCTTTTGTTATCAGCGAAGAGGCAGCTTTAACAGCCTCACAGGAGCCATTTTGCCAAAGGTCAAGGATGTCTTATTACGAACAAACAGGATGTAAAGCTTGTATTGCTCTGCCCCGGAGTGTCGCGGATTTTGATCCCACTAATAACGCAGCATGCGTGACGGGTCCGATCCCTCATTACAGTACACAGGCTTGCGTGCAGCTAATACCCGTCATACTCAAATGAACCTCTCTGTGGAGCAGTAAGTAAATCTCTCAGCATTTCATTTGGCCGATGATGGCGAGTGTCTGCATCGAGGTTTTAACTTGTGTGATCTGTACAAAGCATTATCAAGGTGGTTTCCCATGCAAACTGGATTGTATAGTTGCAGAAAGCTATGCAAATATTTGATCAGTATCTGGTAGATGGACCGCCTCCTGGGGAAAACCTGTTCTCCAAATGAAATGCTCTCATAAGGCAACAGTTCAGCTGTATTACACTACACTGTATATATATTACACTATAATACTGTTGACTACATGGAGGACTGATTCATATACAGTATTGTGCAAAAGTCTCAAGCTACCCTTCATTTTTTTATATTTTGGAAAATTGGAAATAGGGCAGGGATTTATTGAAACATGAAAACATAAATAGAAATCCAGTACCCGAGGCAAATACAGAATTTGTACAATTATAACCAGCTTGAAAATCAATATTTGCTGTGACCAACTTTATTTTTCAAAACAGGCTAAAATCTTAGGCCAGCTTTCTTGTCATGTCGTTAAGTAGTCTCCAGGAATAGCTCTCCAGGCTTCTTGAAGCACATTCCAAAGCTCTGTTGGCTGCTTTTTGTTCCGTTCTCTGTCAAGATTAGCTCACACTGCTTCAGTGATGTTGAGGTCCAGTCATCACTCCATAAGACCTGTTCCCACTGATTTTCAGTCCAGTTCTTGTGTAATTTGGCATGCCTCAGCCTTTGCTCAATGTTTCCCCTTCCTCAAGAATGGCTTCTTGACAGCCACCCTCCACTGAGACCATTTCTGATGAGGCTTCGGCAATCAGTAGATGGATCAACTGAAGGGCCAGGTGCATCTTTCAGGTCTTGTGTCAGGTCATGCTCGATTTTTTGCCTATTTCTTAAGGACATGACTTTTAGATGCTGTTCATCTGCTGTAGATAGATTTTTAGATCTGCCATCTCTTCTTTTGTCCTCCACTCGTCCAGTTTCCTCAAATTGTTATGGACACACTACACACCGTGTTGAGCTATGCCAAATTTTAGCTACTAGCTCTTTGCAAATCACCTTGTTTGTCTCTCGCATAGTCTGTGTCTCTCTCTTCTCTCTCCCCTCACCTCCAACCGGTCAAGGCCAATGGCTGCCCCTCCCTGATCCTGGTTCTGCCGAAGGTTAAAAGGGAGTTCTTCCTTTCCACAGTCACCAAGTGCTTACTCATCAGGTAACATCTGATTGTTACGGTTTTTTGTCTAATACTATGTACAGTGTAAAGTGTCTTGAGGTGACTTTTGTTGTAAACTCGCGCAATATAAAAAAATGAATTCAATTGAATTGAATTGAAATTAGAGCAAAAGTACTGTTATATCTATATATGAAACATAGTGTTAACTTTGGCATTTTACATAAATTCAACTAAAGAGCAAATGTGCATTTGTAACTGCCTAAATACACAATTTGAAAACGGTCTTTTGATAAGTTGCCTGTTCTGATACAACAATGGACCATCCCATGTTTTCACTGCCTTTTTATGCTTGAGGTCAGTGTTTAGTGGCTTGGCAAACAAAAATCCTTTCCTCTTAAAATGATCAGGTACAAGGACTGGACTGAAAATGAGTGAAAAAACAAGCCAATGTCCAAAGAAAAACTTTGAAAGACCTTCAGAGAGCCTCGAGAACTATTGCTCTAGACCACTTCAAAAAATATCAAGAGACTCTGGCTCCCTGGAAGCAAAATATAAAGAAATGCAGGGTGGATCATGACTTTTGCACAGCACTGTACAAGTGCAATGTACCGCGTAAACGGTGTGTCAAGAATCTTTTTCTCCTGCTGCGATCGAAACTTTGCCCCTCACCTACCTCCAAAGGAGACTAAAACAAACCTTGACTGGTATTTGCATATGCCACTGACCCAGATCTCCTCTGATATGCCTAATTTTAGCACCATGGAAGCATGACGAGGCCGTAGCATTCAGTCATAACAGCCTATCGGTGCTTACAAAGCACAGGTAGCCCACATGCCAACCCACTCTCTGCACTTGTTGCCATGTGAAGCCCAGCTTAAGCTCATCCTAGGAAACATTAGAGAAAACACACACATAAAAGCACCTTTTTGAATTCATAATAGCACCTCACGTTAAATCTTTAACTCGTCTGAGAGCATGAGAATAACAAACATGCAGACTAGTGTCGGGTGTAACGTCAAATACCAAATTCCACCAGGTTTACATTTCTACTGAAGCTTATCACTGTTTATTTATGTAGCTATTAGGAGTAAATGAGAGTTAATGTAGTGGCGTACTTTGGATCATTCACCAAAATGATTTGTTAAGAAAACAAAATGTGGACTGTTTAGCTTCACTGTTCTCTTGGGATAACTGCAAACATTACCAACTCAGAAAGGATAAAAGCATCCATTTCATCCATTACAAAACCTTACCAGTGTGAAACGCTGCAACTCGACTTCATTTTTTAGGTGCTTCTCTCTTTTGATCTGTTGACAGCGTCATTTAAAACACTACCAACAAGCCTGGAGGGCAATGATAAGCAACTTCTTGATGATGTTTACATAGCAAGTGTCTGGATGATGTATTCAATCGCACTGACTCATGACAAAAATGGCATTTCGGCCTAATGTAACTGCAACAGTGAAATGAATCACGCGTTAATAGCGCCAATTAATCATACACATTATCACCGAGGCTTAAAATGTTCAGGCAAGAAGGCTTTACGTACTACAATGTACGCACAGAAACAGCTTGCGCCGTGAAGTGCCGTTTATGAAGCATCGCCTTTCCACTTACTGCTCATCACCAAAGTTCCTCACATGTGTCACACAAACCGGAAGATCATGTGAAACTCAGTAGGGGCTGATAGATTCAAGATTCAAGATTCAAGAGCTTTTATTGTCATTTCAACCACATATAGCTGATGCAGAACATAGTGAAATGATAGTAACTACTCTGCTTGGGGGCAGGTACCAGCAAGTCATTACATCACTGGCAGCAACCAAAGGGCTTCACGTGCTGTTAGGCAACATCATGATAGATTTATTGATTTAGTGTAGCTAAAAGTGACAGATAGGACCACTCTGAGCAGCATCAGGTGATCCTGTCAGGAAAATGTAGGCCGATATTCAAATCAGTCGAACGCAAAGTCAGTTAAACTTCAGAGATATCGGTTTGTTCAGACACAGAAACCACTGGGAATCCATTTCACATGCTTTGTGCGACAACAAGCGCACTGGAGATGCAACAATAAGACAGCCCCCCCCCCCAAAAAAAAGGAATGATTTTCTAGGCGGTGGCCACAGACCATTGTTCGCTCCTTATCCCTCCTGACTGATTTCTCTGTAGTTTTGCTTTTTTGCTAGTGTCTTTTTTATTGCTGCTAGCAGCACATTCACTACAGACCGGGAACTCCCCATGAGAGCGGCAGTTTTGGAGATTCTCTGACCCAGATGTCTGGCCATCACAATTTGGTCCTTGTCGAACTCACTCAAATCCTTACGCTTGCCCTTTTTTCCTGTTTCTAACACATCAGCTTTGAGGAAAACTGTTTACTTGTTGCCTAATATAACCCGCCCACTAACAGGTGCCATGATCAAGAGAAATTCAGTGTTATTCACTTCACTGGTCAGTAGCTGTAATGTTATGTACTAACTCACTGTACGTGCCATGTATCCAGGTGGCAATTCTTCCAGAACTGATGGGGGCAGTATACAGCTACAAGTATTCTAGTCTATTCTTACATGCTGAAGCAGAAGGAGGAAGCCCACAAACAAACAAAAAAAAAAAATACACGACAAAGCAAAAACCATATGTGAAAGACAGCAACTAGTACAGCTGCCGGGATAGCTTCACTCATCTAGTTAATAAGAAAGGTAGTCGAGAATCAAAGTACTTTGCATTTGAGGCAGATGCCTGCAGAGTAATAATTGAGTCACAAAAGCCAATATGCAAATGATGCCATCATACTTCAGACCAAGGGAGGAAACACTTCCCCTTTAGCAAAGCACCTAAAAGAGAGTGGCATCCAGATGTGTTCAAAGAATTCAAGGTTTCAGTTCATATTAACAACATCCAAAGTCTTCTCCTTCTCAGGTTATCGTGAAATAAACATTACCATTGTGTTTAAGCCAGCTGGCTTTGTCATGATGAAATCAGCTATGTTCTACAGGCCAAAACATTTGCAATGGCTCCCATTATCTAAATGCTTAAGTTAACATGATCCAACTAACATTATACTTCCCAGTAATAACATTAATTTGTTGATGTTTCATTTTAGTTGCTTTCTTTACAGAAGAGCCATTTTTTCCAACAGGATCAAATTTGGTATTGACAATCATGCAATTTTACTGGTCTACTAAAATTTCTGGTATTGTAACATCTCTAGTCTCAAGAGCGTGGCTGACGAGCTGCGACGTGAGGTGGTGGACACTGTCGTAGAAGGCGATCGACTCAGCAGCAGGACCGGTATGTGCTGGAGGAACACTGCCAGAGCCCTACAAAAGGACCTCCAGCGAGCCTATTTCTCACCGAACTGTCACAATTAGACTCCATGAGGGCGGCATGGGATCACAAGTCTACTAACAGCTTGATCAACTCTGGCAATCCCTATTTTTAGCATTAAGCGGGGCAGCCAGCTAAATTCTAATGGTTCTTCCAGACAAAATGTAATCTGCCCTCTTTGTAAGACAGGCACCAATCGTACTTGGTTAAGTTTAGACTAAGATCTTGGTTTGGGTTAATGATGGGTGCTGACATTAATGGATTTACAGTGAAGGATATCTGGCTGCCTTAATGCTGAAAAAAGAAACACTCAAAGTGTTAAATTGTGACATCAAGTGGTTCTGACTGAGGGTTAGGACAAGCTGGGAGAAAGACCTCATTTGAAGGAATTTGGAAATAATTGCTTTCAGAGGCCTTGTTGCATTATGTCTGAAAGCCCCATAATTCTAATCCAGTCAAAAAACGCCTGAGGATAATATTGCCAATCAAACAAAAAATGTTGGTCACTAATAATGGCTGAGTACATAAATAACGGCTTACTTGCTTTCCACAGCAGCTCAACAAAACGCAATACTATGACGCAACTGGCCACCCTTTCAGTTTCTCTTTCATACCATATTACACTGCAGTAGCTTCAGCGTTCAGTTTCAACTCATTTGGATTCCTGAAGATTTATATGTTACAAAAGGTCCCATTCCTTTCATTTCCAACTTCATTTTATAAAATGTTTTAACTTAAGCAGCTTTGCATGATTCACAGTTCAAAATGATCCCTGTTCATCTTAGGCCGGGGCTGGGTACATCCCCTCATTTCAGCCTCCGTCTGTAACCAGCCGTTTTATTTCCCTTGCCCCTCTTTAAGCTAACATTCCTCTGATTGGCCGCCACTAACAAACAGAAGATTTTAGAAGCGGTTGGGTGGGGCTTCTGTTCTCACAGCCGGGGTGTGTTCCTGAAACGACCGCATCGGCGTCATACAGAGCTGAGAGTGGAACCAGAACGTCGGTGACGCTGTGGCTCATCGTGGCTGGATTACACGAAATCAAGAGCGTTAAAACCGACTAATAAGTCAAGGAGGCTCACGAACGGTCATATCCAGGACAACAGGTTTAGTTCTTGACCAGCCCTAAACTAGCTACAGATGTCATTATGCCATACAGTACTGTGTAAAAGTCTTGAGCCACCCCTCATTTCTATATAAGTTGCTAGGAAAAGGTGAAAAGGGTGCAACGATTTACTGAAACGTGCAAACACGAATGTTGCTTCTTCTTCTTCTTCTTTTGGCTGCTCCCACCAGGGGTCGCCACAGCGGACCATTGAATCCGCATATTTGATTTGGCAACGTTTTTATGCCGGATGCCCTTCCTGACGCAACCCTCACCATTTACCCGGGCTTGGGACCGGCACTAGGCGTACACTGGCTTGTGGGCCCCTGTGGCTGGTTTTGTAAAATAAAATAAATGATCCACCTAAATAAATTATTCTTGCAATAAATTTTCATCTAGGAACAAAAAAAAGAAGTCGTATGAAATTTGTTGTCCTCTATTATTCTTACCTTAACAGTTATTGGCCAATAAACAATACATATATGTCAAAAAAAATAACCCAAAGCACCATGAAATCACCTGTAGAAAGCTACTCACTAACAGGTTCACAGCGACATCCAGTGGACCACATGGAACAGAACGTGGTGCGCTAGCTAACATTTCACAGGCTAACACAGCTAACGTCTCATTAGCAGCATATAACATAACATTTTCCGCACAAGAAAACATATCCTGACTGGTTTTATGATTAACGACGTACTCCCATTTACCCCATTTGCACAATATGTAAAAATAAGCATAAATGTTCAATATATAATTGTACTGACTCACCAGGATATTCTTCATCAACTAGTTTACTTTCCTTGCCTTTTACACTTCACTTGACTCATCTATATCACTTTTGTATCTATGAAAAATTCTGTGCTCAAAACCGTGTTCATTGGAGCTATTTTTGCTCACTCAACTCCAGGAGAATGTCAAAGACAAGTTCTCATCACTCCTGGACAGGAGGTGCCGTGTGCAGCGCTGCGGTGCATTCACGGTACATGGGGAAAAACACCACAAAATAACCCAGGGTTACACAAGCACTTGGCGATGGTGGGAAGGAAGACTTCCCTTTCAACAGGAAGAGACCTCCAGCAGAACCAGGCTCAGGAAGAGGCAGCCATCTGCCTCAGCCAGTTGGGTGATGAAGGGAAAGAGAGAAGAAAAAGGGGAGAAAATAGAGAGACACGGATTATAGGAGAGAAAAGAGTAGATTTAATGATGTAGTTGTGTCATATCAATGCATAGAGAGTGAAATGGGGTGGGTGGAGAAAAAAAGCTCGAGTGTCAAAAGAAAAGGCTTACAGTGAGTTGAATGAGAGGTTGGATACTGAAGAATGAGAGAAGGACTTGTATCATATAGCTAGACAGAGAGACAGAGCTGGAAAGGATGTGCAGCAGATTAGGGTGATTATGGATAGAGATGGAATGTAGTAATGAGTGAAGAGTGTGCTGAGAAGATGGAAGGAGTACTTTGAGGAGCTGATGAATGAGGAAAGAGAGAGGGAGAGGAGGTCAGAGGGAGGAAAGATAGTGAACCAGGAAGTTCAGAGTATTCGTAAGGAGGAAGTGATGAGAAAGATGAAGAGTGGTCCAGATGACATACCTGTGGAGGTATGAAGATGTCTAGGAGAGGGGGCAGTGGACTTTTTAACCAGATTGTTTAACATGATCATGGGAAGCGAGAGAATGCCTGAAGAAAGGATAAGTGCACTGGTGCCAATCTTCAACAATAAGGGTGATGTGCAGAGCCATACCATGAAGATATGGGAGAGGGTTGTTGAAGCTAGGTTAAGAAGAGAGGTGAGCATCAGCGAGCAGCAGTATGGCTTCATGCTGAGAAAGAGTACAACAGATGCAATGTTTGCTTTGAGAGAGCTGATGGAGAAGTATAGAGAAGGTCAGAAGGAGTTGCACTGTGTCTTTGTGGATCTAGAGAATGCATATGATAGGGTGCCAAGAGAGGAACTGTGGAAATGTTGGTTTGGACATGTTCAGAGGAGGGATGGTGGATATATTGGACAAAGAATGTTGAAGATGGAGCTGCAAAACACTCGACAA
>VUQH01047317.1:2852-13285 GCA_015106775.1 Etroplus canarensis
AGGTGTCAGTAGGTTGAACTTCTTCTGTGGCTATTAAAGAGACAATAAGGAGGAGTTTGATTATTTAGTGCACTATTTTTCCATTCTTAAACAAGAAAGTTTGGGCAACACATCACCAGTAAATGCCAGAGTATGGAATGAGTCTCTTGCCTTTTCCCAACCAAAACTATAGTAATACTTATAGAAGAAGGTACTTTCTGTTAATCTCTTTTGTTCCCAAAGTCATCCACCACCATGGATGATTCGGCACATGCCCTACCTGATGCAGTCCTCTCATTTAACTGAGCTTGGGACCAACATTAGGAGTACTCCTTGTGTCCTGGTTGTGAACTGGGGACCAGTAGTGAGCTTAGACCCTTTTCAGGGGTGGTGAAGTACCCCTAAATTGTCATCTTAGCACAACTAAAAATAACAATAGCAGAAATAATTATGCATTTAATTATCATTTTTTGCCGTTGCTACACAGTAGTGTACATTGGGAAGTCAGTTTTGAGCTCTATCCAGTTGCATGGATTTCTCAGCAGGACTCATAACATGGATTGAAGAGAGTGGCTGCCTCTACATTGAATCAACAGACTGCATATCGCTTCTTTACTCAGGGGTAACCTACCTAATGCCCTGTGTTGAGTCTGCACAATAAAGGGAGGATTTGTATGAACCTGAAAACTGAAGTGTAAAAGCAAATCTCTTACCAGTTCGCTTCTTGCTCAGGTGCCTGGAATGACAGCCTGATTTTGCATTGTGTGTATTGATTGATGCTACTTCAATTCCTTGATGTTTTGGTGGACTGCCCCCATGTGGTTAAGAGACTGAAACAATGCTGTGCATGTTTCTCCTCATACCTGCTTTGCTAAAAATTGATCTTTAACTTACTTTGGAAATTTCTGGCCATAGTGATTCAGTCTTTGCCTCAGGGTTTATTAATTAAAGGTCCACTCTAGAACAAGTGTGTACCTGTGGCTGCTCCCTTGTTTTCTCCCCAAGGGGTCGCCACAGGAGATTAAACCGCATTGGTAACTTGGCAGAGGTTTTTTGATATCTGTGATTATTCATTCTGAATGATTCTCAGACACTAAAATAGACCAGAATTTAATGTATGCAGACCATTCTGACTGAGGGCTGAGCCGACTTAAAGGTCTGATCCTTGAATCGCCCCTGCCAGGGACCTTTCATGTGTGAAGCACATATGTGCACTATGGAAACACTACAGTAGTTTTATTATGTTTTAAGCATTTTTTCTGCACTTTTACAGCTGTATATGCCACAGTTAAGGAGCAAGTTTATAAGAAAATGCCCAGAGTTAACTTTGACTTAGTTAATCCAATATAAACAGACAGCACTGGAGCACTTGAAGTCGCTTAAAGCCTCAGCTGTGCTGCTACTCTCCTTGACTCTGCTCAAGTTCTTTAAAAAAAAAAAAAATTTTTGTTTCATTTCCCCAGGTGGTGGGGCTGCACATGCAGGGCCTGGGCTGTGATGAGATGCTGCAAGGATTTGCCGTGGCCATCAAAATGGGTGCTACCAAAGCAGACTTTGACAAGACAGTCGCCATTCACCCCACCTCATCTGAGGAGTTTGTCACGATGCGTTAATGCAAACACAAACTCCCACCTCACCACCCCTTGCCTTCCCTATACGACCAGCAACCCAGACAAGCATACCAGGACAGAGATACACCTCTGCACTACTCTCCCATCAGCTTGACGACTTGCTTTATTAAACTACTTACATACTTCCATTTTCTCTCATTTAAGTGACCTTATTCGTGCGCGGTGTTTTACTTTTTCTAATTTCTACCTAAATGGACCAAGACCAAGTTATGGCCTTCATAAACTGTACTGTGAGTCCTGAGTATAGGATAATGCTCTGGATTCCATTTTAATGATTGTGAAATGGAAGTGATGCAGCTGCAGGTATTTTTGTCAAGAGATTGCTGGGAAGTCAAAAGACCTCTCTCCTAGTGTATGTGTTTTGTCAGTCATTTGTCAAATTATTATAAAAAAACACTGCTTCTGATTAAAGCACCTATTCACTACCAGTACAAGGTTGTGATATATATCTACTGTACTGTTTAAAAAAATAAATAAATCTGCAGATTTTTTTCTTAAGTATTGTGATTGATTTTTTTTATTCCATGACTAAGCCCCGTGATTATCAGTTTTGTTAAGTGTCCTTCCCTTTGTGTTTGTTCACAACTAATACCAAGTGGGGCATTTAATGAAAAACTTCTCTTATTTGGACAGAAAGAATCAAATTCCTTCTCAAACCCAAGACAGACACTTCTGCTATCAAGTCAAAATGTGCGATTCTCTTCTTTCAGCTATCCTTCTCTCCACATATCCTAACAATCTCAACCTTGCCTGTCTGACTTTATCATCAAACCACTTAAGCTGAGCTGTCCCTCTGATGTAACGAAAATCTCAGCATCTCCAACTCTGCCACCATCACCAAACTATACCTCATTAGCAGGTCTCACTATCATCTTCTAAACCTTCCCTTTCACTCTTGCTGTTATCCTTCTGTCACAAAGCACCTCAGACACTCATCTCCACCCACCCCACCCTGCCTGCACTCTTTTTAACTTCTCTCATTCACTGTCCGTTGCTTTAGATGGTTGACCCCAGGTATTTAAACTCATCCACCTTCACTACCGCTACTCCTTTTATCTTCATCATTCCACCAGCCTTACTCTCATTCACACAGATTTACTCTGTCTTGCTTCTACTGACTTACATTCCTCTTCTCTCCATTGCATACCTCCACCTCTCCAGGTTCTCTTCCACCTGCTCCTTACTCTCACTACAGATCACAGTGTCATCTGTGGACATCATAGTCCATTGAGACTCCTGCCTGACCTCTTGTCTCGACCTGTCCATCACTGTTGCAAACAAGAAGGGGCTCCAAGTCAATCCTGGATGTAATCCCATCCTCAACCCATCTGTCACTACCCCCACTCACCTCACCACCACTGTCCACTGACCTCAAGTATGTCCTGCACCACCCTCATATACTTCTCTGCCACTCCTGACTTCCTCATCCAATGCTTTTAACTAGGGTGATCAGATCCCAAAAAATTAAATGTGGGACAATGAGAAGCATTTAACATATAAAGGATGTTTATTTGAATGTAACATTTCCACTTCTCTCACTAAGTAATTATAACAAATGTAAAGCCCAAGTTTATTGTTCTACTTTTTATCCTATTAACTATTAGAACTGCTGTTATTTTAGTTGTTTTTGTCTGGTAATCATTTGGGTTTCAGTTGGGAAGTATCCATCAAGGTCTTTTTAAGGTGAAGGTATGATAGACCCCAAAGTCTGTGTCTCTCTTTGCTCTCCCTTCTCTCTTCTCTCTCCCCTCACCCCCAACCAGTCGAGACAGATGGCTGCCCCTCCCTGAGCCTGGTTCTGCCAGAGGTCTCTTCTTGTTAAAAGGGAGTTCTTCCTTCCCACAGTCACCAAGTGCTTGCGCATAGGGGATCATCTGATTAATGGGGTTTTCTCTCTAATACTGTAGGGTCTATACATTACAGTGTAAAGTGCCTTGAGATGATTTTTGCTGTGAATTGGCACTATATAAATCAAATTGAATTGAATTTAATTGAATGATACTCAAGGCTGAAAAAACATGACAAAACAGCTCTGAGACCCACCCAGTTTCACCATATGATTCCTGCTGCATTTACTTATATTTGTAGTAGTTTTCCTTATATTCCACCAAAATCAGTGGAGCTTGTGACTTTGTGGTGACTTGTAATTTATGGCCTTAAGGCAGCAGAAGACGCTGACATGCTAACCAGAAGAAGATTCCCATGATGACAGCCTTTATTCTTTTCTTCGCAGCCATTCAATAAAAGCAAGACTGAAGAGAAATGTCTCTCACAGTGCTGGCATTTGAAAACTAGAGCCAATCAAAATGTGGGACATTGTTTTATATATATATGATAAGTGGTAAAATGTTGTGCAGTCCCACACAAAGAGGGACATCTGGTAGCCTCACCCAGTGAGGATAATGTAGAATTAGACAGGCTAACCTTCACTGTACTGTAATAAATATCCTATCCTACTCTGCTTTCTTACATGCATCAGGTCATAGCCAGTCTTTTAAAAGTGGCCTGTAGTCATAATGTGTGTCATTTTCTCCTGTGGGACAGGGTAACTCTTTAGCGTGTAACGTGTGGCTCTTTAGCCCTTCTCCAGTGGCTCCCTGTGACTTTGACAAAAGAAGAGATGAATATGAAATTTATCCTTTTCATTTTGCTGAACCTTAACAGGGGTGTAAACACATAAATGGCAGATCCTGAGTGCCCTAGCTATGGATTCCAAACCAAAACTAACAATGTATGGCCAGATTGGTTTGCTTGCTAACGCTGTTGTTTTACCCGTATAAATAAATCAAATAAAACTGAAATATTTGTATTTTTTATTTACTTTAACTGCATTTAGGTTTCCATTTTTTAACAATCAAGATAGGCTCCTTTTTATTTGATTCATTTGCACAAACACAGATAAGACCCAAAGTGGCCTGCAAAGCTTTATAGGCTCTCTGTTTCAAAGTAGGACTATACATGCTAAAAGATATTCTTTCCTCCACACATCATGATGGTTCAACTTGATTGTTGGTAATAAAAATGAGTAAATATTAAGTAAACGATTTTAGTGTCCCCTGTAGCGTAGTGGTTTGCGCAACAAGCAAAAGGTCCCTGGTTTGATTCCAGGTGGAGACACAAGCGCCTCTCACCACAGAGGGTTGCATCAGGAAGGGCATCCAGTGTAAAATCTCCACCAAATTACTAATGCAGATTAATCCGCTGTGTTGACCCCTTGGTGGAGAATACAAGGGAGCAGCCAAAGGGTACACATTAAGTAAATGATTTTAGTCATTGCAGTATGATTCCATAAATTCAACAAAACATGATTAATTGTAATAAAATATAAATAATCAAAAATAGCAAACAGTAGAACAATCAGATGTGATAAAATATGTTAATTACACCTTTGAATAATGCTGAGAGGCTCGTTTATGCTTAAAAGGCTGTCACCTTCACTAAGATAAGATAGACTTTATCTGTCCAAATGTTAGGAAATTCTTTTCTTACAGCAGGTAAAAGATTAAGTTAAACATAACAAATAGCTTATATGAGTAGGCATTATAAGGCTCACTGATATTGTTTGGGTCTAGAAATGCCTAAAAGTAGCTCTTTTGACAGTAAAGTAAGTAACCCATGATGTAAAATGAGTTTGACACCCTTAGGTTAAAACATATTACTTTTGCTTATTTTCGTATCTAAAACAGAAGCAGCATAAAAACTGCTTTAAGGGTTTCAGGTATCTGATGCTGCTGACGAATTCCCCTATTAGATAGACAAACTGACCTTACTTGCTAATGCAGTGGTTTGTAAAATATCGCGATATTTGAATGAATTAGCTGACTCGAGTCTGTCACTTGAACGTCACAGGTCACGTGTGTGTTTGTAGCTGTGTAGTGGCGTTTCCATCAACATAGATTCTCAAAATGGACTCAGATTATGCAGAACAAACCTCACCATAGAAAGGTACTGGCTTCTCTCTGCGACCTCTTATAAGTGTACTCACTAGTCAGATGTTTCTGGGCGAATTACAGTATTATGCGGTACTTGATACTTATGAGCTTTAAGGGTTACTAGCTTACAGCGCTAACTAGCAGGGTTAGCCGTGCGGCTCTGTAGCCGCCGGGCTTGTTGGAGCTGCAGCTCCGCCAACGCTAACCGGCAGGTACAGGCATTATCTGACAGCCCCCTCCGGTTAACGCGAATGTCGTCTTGTTTGTGGCCATGCTTGATGATGCTGTGTGATCCTGAGAGTCCTTAATCTGTCCGAAGTGGGTTAAATTGACGAGTGAACTGCTAAACACAAACAGTAACCGGACTGTCGGTGATTCTGCACAGAAAGTTCCTGCGCTTCAGTACCGAGGATGTTCCCCAGCCTGGCGCACAGACCGTGGCAGGTCTTCCGCAGGGTGTCCTTGCAGCACAGGTCGCCCCTGTCACAGCGGTCCCCGAGGTTCCCGCAGCTGTGTCACGGTGAGCAGACCTTAGCTGCTACACATCATCTCTGCTTTCTTTTGAACCTGGTGTTTGTGTCCAGGGCGTGGGGAGTCAAATTGTGATCATTGTGTTGCACAGGTTGGCAGAGTGGAGGCACACACAGCTTATGGTTCAGCCTCCCAGATTGCCGTGTGGTTTCTCTAGGACTAGGCAAGGTTCAGTATTACTCTACCTCTGACAGCAGTAAGGATGGTCCTCCAAAACCACCATCGGGCGATGCTGCCTCTGCGGAAAAGGTTGGGTCTGATGCTACAAAAGCCACCCCAGGCTCATCAGGTAAGAAGCAAGAACTTTTCCTTAAGCCATGGTTGTTGTTGCTGAGTCGTTTGATTGTAATGTGTGCAGAGTAGGGATATCACGATACCAGAGCTTTAGTAGTCCGTACCAGAAATTACATGATTCGCAATACCAGTTAAAAAGAGGCAAAAAAAATCATCCCATGTATTTAAATGTAACCTCCTTTAGTAACCCTTTAATGCATGGATTATGACATCTCCAGTCAAGACTTTTTGGTCAGTGGTAAATGGGCTGGTACTTACTCAAAGCGCTTTTTATTATGAGCCCCATTCACACACACACATTCATACAGTGTTTTATTCTGTGCCTTTAAGCATATTTTTAACTATCATGCACACATTCACACTCCGATGGATGCATCCTGTTGGAAGACAACAGACAATTCTACCTCCTAAGCTACAATCACCACTGATTATGCCACTATAGCAACAAAACACATGCATATTAAAGAAAATGACTTTTGAATAGCTGTCCACTGTAGTGACTACTATGCGTGAAAGGGTTAAAAATGTCTGAGCATTACCAAAAAAAATTTTTTCTGTAACTAAAAGCAACAACAATACAGAACAGAATACAGTACTATGATTGAGATGCAAGTAGTGCAACAGTTTGCATTGATGCTGCAATGATTCCTATAAATGGCATCAATTGTCATAGCTTTTTGGAAGGAACACCATATAAATGTTGTTTCTATGAGTTAATGTTATAACTTAAGCATTATATTGGTAGCCATTACAAACATTTTAGCCTGTGAAACATAGTTGATTTCCCTATAGTAATGCCAGCTGTCTCAGACTAAATGGTAACATCTATTTTAGGATGATATGAGAAGGATAATACTTTGGTTGTTGTTAAAATGAATTTAAACCTGGAATTCTATGAACAGATCTGGATCTAGGTCTCTTTTAGGTGCTTCACTCAAGTGGAAGCATTGTGTCCCTTGGTCTGAAAACTCTGATAGCATTGTTTGCATATTTCTTTTTGTGAATCAGTTATCACTCCTTGGATAGCTGCCTCGAACGCAAAGTAATTCAACACCTGATGCTTGACTTCCTTTCTTATAAATGAGCCAGAAGAAGCTATCCTGTCTTTCAGTGCGTGTGTCATTTGTACGGGGTGTCTCAAAAAGATGGACCCAATTTGAATTCACTATATCTCTACAACCACAAACTGCCCATGAATAAAATGTTTACCACATGAAAGGGCGAGGCATAGAGTTTTAAAAGACTACAACTAACCATTTGTAACTGTTGCTATCAAGAAATGCACTTCAATGAAATTCGGTCCATCTTTTTTGAAACACCTGTAATTTTTCCTGTGTTGGTAGGCATCCTCCTTCTTCAGTATGTGAGGATAGACTAGAGCACTTGTAGCCCTTTACTCCTTCTGGAAGAACTGCAGCCTGGCTATGTTTGGTAGTACCAATAACTAAGAAACAGCAGATACTGTCACATTTTCAGAATTTTGCAATCAAAAGGTATCATAAATATCAGTTCTGGTGACATCCCTAGTACAGAGGACTGTACTGCAAAGAAAATTCAGCATACCCAGGATATCTTTCCATTATCTGGCTTCACTTTACCGAACTTTGGCAGTCAGGGTAAGTGGTCACAACTCACTTATCAACTCACTAAGTAAATCAAGGGTTTATCATCTAAAGATGAACATGTTCACATGAAGGAGGTGGTGTTGCAATATCTGACCAATCACAAACATGGATAAGTCTCCTGGCAGCAGAGTGGCTGATTTTACAAAGTAAGATAAAACTAAAATGGTAGAAAAATATGAAGAGGTTAAACATAAAACAGACTGAAATCATCACAGGTGCTGTAGTTAAAACAGAGGTATGAGTGTCTGCAAAAGGAAAAATACTGTACACTGATATAGTATTTAAAATGCTGCGTGAATGTGTGTTCTTTAAGTGCTGGAAAAGATCTACCATATTAATAAAGTTTAGCCTGTTTGAAGTCGGAAAGCGCATCAGCAAAAATGCTGAAAATTAACTGAGTATCACAGCTCTGTTGTTAAAACAAGGGAGATGCATAATGCAGGGTGTTTAAGGGACTGAGAATAAAGTCCACAAGTACAAATAGGTGTCCTGTTTTTAAGATCATACATTAGTGTTTATCATATTATAAATTTGTTGTATCCACATAAAAAACTCATGGAATAAAGTTGTGTCTACAAATCTGTATTTATTACTAGTTTTAGACCATATTAATTAAACTTTAGACCCTCTTACTATCTGTGCTCTGAGGTCCAAGGGATCTTCCAGGATTAGTGACAATATTTCCTGGAGAATTGATTGGTCAGTACGTGGTGATTTCATACTTGTTGATCTCTTAGGCCTGCAGCATGAGTTACCACGGCAATGTACCCGAGTAAGAAGTGAGCCACCTTCGTAGTACTGAAAACCTGGAATTAACCCTAAAGTTAACTGGATAAGTCCAAATCCTTCTTCATAGTACGATCCTCTGGAATTTTTACTATTTCCCTTTATAAACCTGCATTTTTTTTGTGATATTTCATGTCAGCACAAGCAGCAGGAAACATTTCTGATACGTGAATGGTTAAACAAAATTCTTCCAGAAAAATTTGCCCTTGATGTAGCACAGTTCATCCAATTCAAATTTTTGCTCTCATAGGTTCAACACCTCAGGGGCTGACTAAAGCTGAGTCCATTCAAGTGAAAGGTAAACAACAACATTTGAGAGTCCTTCTCATTAAGCAGGTTTAAAATGAGAATGTGGCCGTGATTTGGTGGCTTGAATTTAATTTCCCGCTGTGGTCACATGCAGTCCGTGCTGTCCTGAAGAAAAGGGAATATGGAGCCAAATACACTCAGAACAACTTTATCACTGCAGTCAGAGCAATGAATGAGTTCTGTCTCAAACCAAGGTAACTCTTGCTTCTCAAAAGCAGTTTTACATTAGACTATTTTATTGATATAAGAGCACCACATTCTAACTCATCAAAGCTAAGTTGACTGAATGGAATCTGTTTAGTGCTAACTTAGATGTTGGCAGATGAATTTCTTTCAGTTAATAAGTAAGCATGCTGCCATGATTAGTTAATACAAGACTAACTTGTTAAACACAAGTCTAATGTAAATCATGTGTTCACAGTGATCTGGAACAACTCCGGAAAATCAGAAGGCGCAGCCCACACGACGACACAGAAGCTTTCACCGTCTTTCTGCGGTCAGACGTGGAGGCGAAGTAAGTGTTAGGAGAGGATACAGTTCAGCATCTTTAGACTAATTACTTCTTCAACCACAGTCCTCATGGATATTTTCTTCTTAACATTTGTTGATCCAATTATTTTTCTCTGTGACCATTAGAGCACTAGATGTCTGGGGAAGCCATGAAGCTCTAGCCAGAGAGCGAAAACTCAGGAAAGAGGTGGAGAGAGAGTACCAAGAGAGTAGGTTTTTGTCTTTGGTCTTAATCCAAAAATTCAGCATTATTTTGGGAGATATTTTTCCACTTTCTATTGCAGAGCTGGAGGAAAAGATTGATACCCATTTTATATTTATAGGACTGGATTCAACCAGAGGAAATCCTGGTCGACTGAAAGCGTACTCTTTCCTCTTTGACCAATCGACTGGTGGCAGGAAAATATCTGCATGTTTTCTCTAAACTAGAGGAAGCATGCAGATCTAGCAAACAGCCACAGTGCACTAAGCTCACTCTTCTTGCTCACCTTATTAACCTACACACGTGGACAAAATTGTTGGTACCCTTCGGTTAATGAAAGAAAAACTCACAATGGTCACAGAAATAACTTGAATCTGACAAAAGTAATAATAAATAAAAATTATATGAAATTCAACCAGTGAAAGTCAGACATTGCTTTTCAACCATGCTTCAGCAGAATTATTTAAAAAAATAAACTCATGGAACAGGCTTGGACAAAAATGAAAAAAGTCTCACTGACAGTTACACGAATCATTTGATTGCAGTAATTGCCTCAAAAGGTTGTGCAACAAAATATTAAGTTAAGGGTACCATCATTTTTGTCCAGGCCTGTTTCATGAGTTTATTTTTTAAA
>VUQH01047318.1:0-12098 GCA_015106775.1 Etroplus canarensis
TTGAGAAGTTTGGAGACAAAGTCAGAGAGGCAAGGCTGAGATAGTTTGGACATGTTCAGAGGAGGGATAGTGGATATATTGGACAAAGGGTGTTGAAGATGGAACTGCCAGGCAGGAGGAGAAGAGGAAGACCACAGAGAAGATTCATAGATGTAGTGAAGGAGGACATGCAGAGGGTGGGTGTGAGGGAAGAGGATGCAAGGGATAGGGTGAGATGGAGGCAGATGATCCGCTGTGGCGACCCCTAACGGGAACAGCCGAAAGAAGACGCAGCAGAAGGTGCTCCCTTGTATTCTTCCCAAGGGGTTGCCACCCCAGATTAATCCACGTTAGTAATTTGGCAGAGGTTTTTATATTGGATGCCCTTCCTGATGAAACCCTCCATGGTGAGAGGGGTTTGCGTCCCCACTTGGGATCGAACCAGGGATCTTTTTCTTATAAGCTGAATGTGTAAACCACTACACTACAACACTTGCATTAACTCCCCTCACTATATATACATCATGAAAACAAGATAGCAATTAAAAACATATTCTAGTGGAATATTTTGGAATTTTGTGACTTTCTTTTTGGCATCCTTTATCTTTAACATTTTTTTTTAACTAAAACATTATCACACTGCACATGTATGAGTTCATCCAACAGGGTATGAAAGGAATCCATAAGAGCAAAGATGGTTTAATCTTCTTAACCCACAGAGGAGCATGTAATCCTTAAAACAACACAATGACCAGTATTGCAGTTATTAAATTTTAGCAGGGCATCTTTTTGTGCTCCTTCCCTCATTTCTTCAATACAAAGGCTATCCTTAAACTTTGATAAGCTACTTTGTGGTGTCCTTTGAGGATTGTCTCCTTCAATTCCACCTGTATTAGGACAACTGAGTGAATGCCAAAGGTAATAAAAATTGTGGTGAAAGTAGTATTTATCCCCAAGATTGCAGAGGATCTATGTAAAGGAGCCAATAGGAAAATCTTGTCTAATCCCCTCAGAATGTGGATTTAAAGTGTTTTAGCCTACAGATTCTTTTCACAGCAGAGAATTTGGCAGGAAAAATATAGCTGTAATTGAGAACAACCAATATAACTGTACACCTTTTTTCTGAGCTAGGTTATATGGACAAAAGTATTGTGTCACCTATGCATTATGCCTATTAGGAGCTTTTATGGCGTCCCATTCTAAATCCATAGAATTGAATATGGAGTTGGTCCCTCGTTTACAGATATAATAGCTTCCATTCTTCTGGGAAGACTTTGGGAAATTTGTGCCCATTTATCCAAAAGAGTATTTTTAATGTCAGACACTGATTTCTGATGAGAGATCATGGCTCATAATCATCTTTTTAGATGAGCCCAGAGTTGTTGGATGGGGTTGAGGTCAGGGCTCTGTGCAGGCCAGCCAGGTTCTTCCACACAAAACTCATTCAACTATGACTTTATGCCACAGTCATACTGGAACAGAAAAGGGCCTTCCCCAATTTGTTCCCACAAAGTTAGAACTATAGAATTGTCTAAATGTCTTGGTAAGCTGAAGCATTAAGATTTACCTTCATTGGACCTAATTGGCCTAGGCCAACCCCAGAAAAGCAACCCCATAGCATTATTGATCAACCACCAAACTTTATAGTTGCCACAGTGCAGTAAAGCAGGTATTGTTCTCCTGGCATTCACCAAACACAGACTCATCTATCAGACTGAGGCTGCAGACTCGGGAGACAGATGGGGTTGAAGGAAAATGCGGCAGATAATAGTCCATAAACAAAGTCCAAAATGTTAAAAGAATGGAAATCCAAAGTCCTAAGGCACAATGAAAACATTAGAAAGGCACACAGCAAGACAGACAATGCAAAAAATAACAAAGGAATGACAGGACTATACATTTCTACAGCAAATGATCACTAACAAGAAACAAGAATGAGAGAAACACAGGTCAAAACAATCAAGGATGGCAGAAATAGAAAAGAACACTTTAGACCAGACACAACAGACTAAGACTAACAAAGTAAAACAGGAAATACTGAAAGAACTAAACTATGCACGACACGAGATGCAGGGAGACACCGGAAAGACAATAAAGCTAAACTCAAGGGAACAAACTCAAATACTCTGTAAATACTAAACTAGAACTCAGGCAAAACATACTGAAATAAAAGACAGAAGTCAAAACTCAATTTCACAATAATAGCCAAAAACTGAAATCCAAGAAGGGAATAAACAAACTTAGAATGTACACCATCAGGCATAACATTATGATGACTGAAAGGTGGTCTGCAGTGGTCAGTACCTATCAAAAGTGGTCCACAGAAGGAACGGTGGTGAAGCAGTGACAAGGTCACTGGAGGAAGGAGGAAGGAACTTGTTGCAGCAATAGCATCCTATTACAGTACCACACTCTGATTCAGTGAGCTCTTTAGTCATTCTTTCATAAATGTTTGCAGAAGATGACTCTGTGGTTAGGTGCTTTATACACCTGCAGCATCTGGACTGAATTCAGTGCTTAAGAGGTTTGACACAACACTTTTATCCACATAGAGTAGTTTCAGAGTCCTTTTTTTAAACTTAGATTTACTGATTTATTCTTTCATTCTTTCATGTACTATAAGTAATTTCCAGAAAACTCACAAATAAACAAAACTTCTCCAGGACCTCACTGGCATTATACATGAACAATATTTTTTGTATTGTGTTTTGGGGTGACCCGTATAAAAAGTAAAATAGCAGAACATATTTCTGTAATAAAATTTTCAGGGTTATCACTATTGTGCCTCTTAAAACACAATGACAAAAAACAGAAACATATTCACTTCAGCCTAAATCAGGTGATTAGTACAGTGCTTGTAAATATTTTCAGTAAATGTTGGAGGAAAAAAATAGTTCACAGAAATCATAATGAAAGTCTCGGAGTTGCAGTGCTGTGCCAGCTCTGTAATCAGTTTTTTTATTCAATTTCCTATCTATCTCATGCTCTCTTTTATGCACATGCACACACAGATATGGACATGGATTGATTCACATGAATGCATACCCATGTAATGCTGTCTTGATGGTGCCTTACATCTGCCTGTGAAAACAGGAAGTGATTACCTGTGTTTCTGTTGCCATCTGAGGTCATGCCTGTGTGCATCAACAAGTCTACTTTTTAATTCTCCTTAAAGTAGAGAGAGTGAAGAAAAGTAGACAAAGCAATGTAAGTAATTTAATCTATCCTGTTATTTAAACACTGAAAATTATGGCATTACTGTCATCTGGCCTCATATACGGTGGCTTGCAGAAGTATTCACCCCCTTGGCATTTTTCCTGTTTTTATATGTTACAAAATGTAATTGTAATATATATTTTTGGTGGATTTTAAGCAAATTTTTTTTTACACAAAATGTCCAAATTTGTGAAGTGAAATGAAAAAAATATATTTAAAAATATCTATTAAATAAAAAACCTAAAGGCTATACGTGCATATAGTATGTATTCATTCCCCAAAGTCAGTACTTTATAAAGCCACCTTTTGTAGCAATTACAGCTGCAAGTCTCTTAGAGTATGTCTCTATGCACTTGGCACATTTAACCACTTGGATTTTTCTCCATTCTTCGAAGTGAAACTGCTCCAGCTCCTTCAGGTTGTATGGGTTCCCTGTTGTACAACAACCTTCAAGTGATGCAATGGATTCTCAGTTGGATCGAGGTTAGGGCTTTGACTAGGCCATTCTAACACAATAACACATTTCCCCTTAAACCACTTGAGTATTTCTTTATCAGTATGCTTAGGGTCATTTTCCTGCTGGAAGGTGAACTTCTGTCCCAGTCCCAAATTCCTAGAACACTGAAACAGGTTTTCCTCAGGATTTTCCATTCATATAGCACCATTTCTCATTCCTACAGTTCTGACAAGTTTCCCAGTCCCTCCCCATGAAAACATTCCCACAGCATAATGTTTCTACCACTATGCTTCACTGTGGTTCTTGGGGTGATGAGAGGTGTTGGGTAGGTGCCAGACATAGTGTTTTCGTTAATGGCCAAAAAGTTTAATTTTAGTCGCTTCTGACCAGAAAACCTTCTTCCACATGTTTGGAGAGTCTCCCACGTGCCTTTTATATCCAAGTATTTTTATTATTTTTCAGACAGATAAACACACAAACATACAATGTTGTCACCCCATCCCTCCCCAATCCCACATGCCTTTTGACAAACTTTGAATGTGCTTTCTTATTTTTCTATAAGTAATGGCTTTTTTTCTGGCCATGCTTCCGTAAAGCACAACTCTGTCCTATGGACAGATACAAAAGTCTCTGCTGTTGAGATTTCCACCTCCTTCAGGGACATCTTTGGTCTCTTTGTTGCCTCTCTGATTAATGCCCTGCTTGCCCAGTCTGTGAGTTTTGGTGTGTTGTGGTGCCAAATTTTTTTTCATTTTGTGATGATGGATGTAATGGCGCTCCATGGGATTTTCAAATTTTTTTGATCATTTTTATACACCAACCCTGATTTGTACTTCTCCACAACTTTGTCCCTGACCGTGAGGAGACTTTTGTTGTGAATTAGTGCTATATGAATCAAATTGAATTGAAATGAACTGAATTGAATTGACCTGTTTGGAGAGCTCCTTGGTCTTCATGGTGTTGATTGATTAGTGGTTTTGCGGACTCTGGGGCCTTTCAAAACAGGTGCATATGCTTAGATCATCTGACACTTAGCACACAGGTAGACCTTATTTAACTAATTATGTGACTCTGAAGGTAATTGGTAGTACTAAATCTTAAGGGGTTTAGGGGTTTCATACCACTTTTCAGTTTTTTTATTTATTAGATATTTCTAAAATATGTGTTCCTTTTCATTTCACTGTGTAATTTCTTGAGTAAAATAAAAAAATCAATTTAAATTACAGGTTGTAACATAAAAAATATAAAAAACACAAAGGGGATGGCTGCCTTTCCAAGCTACTGTAAATAATTACTGAGTTTAATGACAAACAGCTGCTTAAAGTTTTCTTTCAAATCAAATCCAGCCATAGCTATTATGAATCCCTTCCCACTAATAATCACACTATATTTTCTCCAGTATGCACTGACCGAACTCTCGTTGACAGACATCACCTCTTCTGCACTCTCTGCGTGATCCTCACTGAGTTTCAGTCCTTTCTGAAGCTCCAGCTCTCTGATCATCAGCCCACACAGGATGCTGGCACTACCTCCACACATCCCTACAAAGGTACACCAGAACAGAGAGGATAATAACTGCCTGCAAGTACTGCAGCTCTACTGGAGGTGAGGCAAGGGAAAGACATGAGGTGGAGGAGAGATGAGAGAATCTGAGTGAAAGAATGAAAGAGGAGAACAATGTTAATGCTTTTACCCAATCACCAGCCAGATCCTGGTTAAGACCTCTCTTTCTCCTAAAGAAGTCTTTTGTGAAATCATGACAAAGCTGCAAAAGCAAGCCTTTGTCTAAAAACAAAGAGAAGTGTGTGTTGTGTGTGAGAGAGCTTGCTATTGTGTGTAAATGTGTGTGTGTCTGTGAACCCAAGTGTGTACATGTCGGAGAGCAAGATCACGTTAGTTTGAGAAATTGCTTTTCTTGAGTGTGATGGAAGTGGGTAACGGATACATCTGTTGTATGCAGTGTGTATTTGATGAAGCGTGTTTGTTTCCTTTATTTCCTTTGTACTGAAGATTGGGTTGAAAAGGGGGGAAATGGGATGGCCTCTGTTAATTTGTAACATTCTTAAATGATCTCACACAATTTGAAGCACTCACACACACAGAAAGTACCATTCCCATGTCACTCCCAGTATCTCAAGATAAGAAGCAAAACATCCAAGAGGCATCACTTCCTATATGGAAATATACTTAGCCACATCCGTGCACTGGCAGTGTAATGAATCAGCCTTTATAGCTGCCTTGTTAATAGAAATCCTGCCCAGCAGATGTGGCCTTTTGGAAGAACATGTGGAGTGTGAAACAGGCTTATGTACGCACACAGGTGCCAGTCGCCATGGTCTGTTCAGTCACCAGAGGATATTTTAGTGTATGAATTATGCGTTTGTGAGAGACTCTGGCTGGACCTGTGATTTAGTGCTTAAAGAGACTCAAATGAGTGCATGACCTAAAAAAATAAAAGAATAACATCCAGACACAGTTAAGCATGCAGGGCATTGACTGAATTGATGAAAATGATAATACATTAATTTGTGCATTAGAAGCATTTTCTCATGTAAAAACTCATTAACTATCATGATTTAGTAATCTTAATTTCTACAATTTTGCAGCTCATTAGGTGCACCAAAAAAAGAACCTGAATGATAAAAGTACTGAGCATATTTTCTGTTCAATTCCAAATGTTGTAATCATGATCAACTAAGCATAACACAGGCTGATTTAGGACATCATTTTTGCTGCCCCTTGGCTAAAACGGCTTTCTTGTAATTATCAAAGTTACTGCTTGCTTTTGGTTTTAACAGAACATTTTCAGAAAAGTTGTGATATTTTCCAAAATGCAATAACAAAAATCTGTGCTATGTTAATTCACGTGAACCTTCATTGGAGTTAAAAAAAAAAAAAAATCAAAAGGTTTACTAGTCAACTTAATTGTATTTTGTAAATATACGCATTTGTAGAATTTGATGGGCGCAACGCACTCAAAAGTTGGAAAAGAGCTCAAATAAGATTAAAAAGTGCACAATATGCTTAAGTAACACAGGTCTGGAAGATTCCACATCAAGCAGTCTGACTGAAAGCAGGTATTTTATGACTGTGTATAGAAGTAGCATCCATATCATGGCCTTGCTCAGGCAAGGACAGGTTGTGGCTCACCCTTTGTGCCAAAATCTGTGAGAGACGTGTTAGTCAGTTCTAAAGCAACATTTCACAATGCAATGCTGCAGAGAATTCAGGTCTTTTTGCATCCATTAAAAAAAAACCCAAAAAACAAACAAAGTTCATGAGGCAAAGTCCAAGCACCCAGAAAAAATAATGAACCAACAACACTCACTAAGGCAGGGAGACATAGACTAACAACACAACACAGCGCAAAGGGAGGCAGGGGTATAAATGACAAACGAGCAAACAAACAACAGGAGGCAGAGAAACACAGGCGGCAACAATCAAGTGAAGGAAGTAAAGCTTGACGTAATACATGAGACAAGACTAGTTACAAAATAAAACAGGAACAGAAAACATCACTGGGAACATGACAAAAGAAAGGAACACAGCCAGAAAAACAAATAAAGGACAAGATAACTAAACATAGTCAAGGCTCAACTAAAGTATAAGCATAAACAAAGCATGCAATAACTGAACTTAAAAAGTAAGAATCTCAAAACTATACAAGAAGCTCAAAAACTCAAAAGCATAAAAAACCCCAAAAACATACAAAACCAAACTACAAAAAGCCAAGACCATGACACATCTCAATGTATAAAGGGCAAGGTAGAAGCCTAATGATGAAGGTGCACGATCTTTGAGGCCTCAGGTGACGCTGCCTAAGAAATTGTCATGCTGTTGTGACAAATATAGCCACCTGGGCTCTGCAGTACATTGTCAGTTAACACAGTCCATCCCTGCATCCAGAAATGCAACTTAAAACTATATTACACAAGGAGGAAGCTCAAATCAGATAGACTGAAAGACTGTGGAACTGCATGATATGGTCAGATGAGTCCACGTTTCAGCTGTTTTATTCCACCAGAAAAAATGTGTGTGAGTTCTCAGTGTCAAAGATGAAGATGAGCACCCACATTGTTATTAGCAAAAGGTGCAAAAGGCAGCATCTGTGATGGTATGGGCGTGCATCAGTGCCTGCAGCATAGCTGAGTTGCATGTATGTGAAGGTAAAATTGACTCTGAGCCATGTATTGGGATTTTAGAGAGACACATGCTGCCGTCGCTTCCCAGGCTATCCACGTTTATGTCAGCAGGACAATGCCAGAGCACATTCTGCACAGGCTACAACAATGTGGCTTCATAAGCACAGAGTCTGTGTGCTTGACTTGCCTCCTGCCAGTTCAGATTCATCTCCTATTGAAGATGTATGGTGCATCATGAAGCAGTGTATCAGACAACGGACTACTAACTCTTGAACAGGTAAAGTGTTAAATTGATGTAACACAATAGTAAATGTACCTCTCTCCCAAATTTTGCTATCAAATTCTAAATTTGTATATATTTACAACATACAATTTGTTGACATACAAGTTGATCAAACTGCTGAAAATCTTTTCTGTGTACTTTTGTCAGTAAAATTAAGATTCTCGTGAATTCACAATAACAGATTTTTGGTTTTAGTGCTATAAGTTGTTACAGACACTTCTGTGTTATTAAAAATATATCCAGGCTAAATAATATACAGCCATATATCTTACAGATGAATTTCTCTTGGTTATGTTTTTGCCAAAACACTTTGTGTAAAATCTAGTGTTTAGTATTGCCAACTGACTCTACTAAGCCTGAATGCATTTAACTCTCTGTACCATTAATCATCAGTTAACCATCAGTATGAAGAAAGGACTGGGTCACCACTATATCTGAAGGGGCCACAAACATTAAAAAAAATAACAGAAAAAAAGATTCAGTGCTGTTACTGCTCAGTTTTTTAGCCCATCAAAGGAGCTGCAGGCTTGACTACGAAGAGCGCATGAACATGATTACTAACTCATGGACCTGGATGACTGAAATAATTGCTGCAGGAATTAATGTATTATTCTTACATTAAGGCATGCCATTCCTTGTTCATACTTGTTGTTGATAGGTCATGAATTTTCTATCCATTATTTATATTTTTTTATGCATAAGTCCATGCATTATTTTAAGAAAATTCATGTGCCACAACAAAAAAAGTGTTACCAAGGCAATTGCTTGTAAACACAGACCTTCAGCAAATATGAGCACTTCCTGTGTGTGCTGCTAGATTTCAACCAAAATCAAAGAAGTAAAAAGAGAATGTTTTTATTTGATTTCAAACAAATAGAACAGAAAATACTGAAAGAACTAATCTATGTATAGAGGCAAGATGCAGGGAGACACAGGGAAGACAATACAACCAGACTTGGGGAAATTAACTCAAATACCCTGTAAATATCAAGGAGGAAAGAAATTTCACCAACTGTCTTGTTAACACGCTAATTCAGTGAGCTTTTTAGCCATTCTTTCCCAAATGTTTGTAGAGGCAAACTGCATGGTTAGGTGCTTGATTTTACACACCTGCAGCAATGGGACTGAACTCAGTGCTTAAGCAGTTTTGCCCAATACTTTTGTCCACATTGTGTAGTTTCAGTGTCCTCATATTGTGCAAAAACTCAATTTATTGATTTGTTCTTCCATTCTTTTATGTACACACAATAATTTTCAGAAAACTCACAAATAAACAAATCTCCCCCCAGGACTGTGAGAAGAAAATGGTTTTATTTCCTGCCATACAAAGATATCAGAACAATTTGGCTTTCTTTTCTTTTTGCTTTTTTGCATTATACCTGTAGGGATGATGATTTTAAAAAAGAAGGCAAAAAGAAAGATGGAAAAGGGAGCTGATAAGGCAGGAAAAGTGTGTAAAAATGTACACCTAAAATACCTTTCATGACTTCATGTATGTAAAAGCACTTTTATGGCCTTGTTGCTGAAAGGTGCTCTACAAATAAACTCATATATCAGGAAAAACAAAGCCGTAATAAATTCTTATGGCTCTTAATATGATCTTTACATATTTAACCAAACATATTTAACCAAACAAAGCCATCAGAAATGTTATTAGTTACACTTTTGCAATGGTGGAAACAAAAGTGTACATTTACTCAATGTCAAATTTAAGATACAGTACTGTGCAAAAGTCTTGACCCACCTATCATTTTTTATATTTTACCTCCAAAGAGCCAGACGTTCTGATAAGTTTTGTAAGTGGTCTTGCGAAAAGCTCTTCAGGCTTTCTGAAGCAGAGTTACTATAGTTTTGTATTTTCTAATGAGTTTTTATTTTTATTTCGTTTTGAGTCTTTGTTTTTAGTTCAGTTCAGTTTCAGTTAGTTTCCAGAGTGGGTTTGCTAGCTCTTGATTATTTTAATATTTGTCAGGGGAAGATTTAAGTTGTTCAGATCAGAATTTACAATACAAACACAACACTTTGTGAAGGCAGATGAGTCACAATCATGTAGACACCCTGAGTCTCAACAAACAGATGCATCAAAGCCTCATCAGACAGGCTGTCTGACTAAATTTAACCCACCTGACAAAGGCAAAAACTAAGAACATTTCCTGTATGTTTTTATTTTATTTTAGTTTGTTTTTTGAGCACACGTTTTGATTTTTAACAAAAGTCTAATTTTTATTTTTATTTCAGTTAACTAAAATTATTTTCTCGTTTGGTTTTAGTTTACTATAATAACCTTGAGAACATCTTTCATTCATACTTAATGCATACTTGACGGAGTGTTTGCAACACAAGTAATTTCCCCCCGGGAATTAATGAAGTATTCTGATTCTGATTCAAAGATCTTCTGTGGGCATGTGCTGCCTTTTCACTCATTTCCAGTCCGGTCCTTGTACCTAACCATTTTCAGAGGAATGTTTTTTTTCATTTGCCACTTAACACTGACCTCTGAGTCACCAGTATTGTGTCTACACATAAGACCAATTTTAAAGTGTATCTTTAGGCACTTTGTTACTGGCTTTGTTACAACAAAAGAAAAGAAATACCAAAGATAACACAGTTCGACAGGCATAAAATAGTATTTTTGCACCAACAAGGTGATTCCTAAAGCCAAAAACATGGCATACCGGCATGGTGTGCAAGCAGGGAAACACAATTGAGGACACTATAAAAAGAGAAAAGTGAGACTATTACACAAGAGAACAATCCTGGGATGCTTAATGGGGAAACAAAGGTACCAGAGCTGAAACAGGGACAGAGATAAGTGGGACAAATGGAGGGCTTTTGAATATATAAACAGCCTCTGTCTGGAAACCAGACATCCTAAACTCCAACTGAATTGTCCCTATCTGTATACAAGATGACCTAGACTGTTTTTGCTGCTTTTAAAACTCTGTCTACAGCTGTCCGTCACTATTCCACGTTTGCACCTACAGCGACATTAAATATTAAAGTCAGGACAAAAAATAAATAAAATAACAAAAGAATAACGCCCAGTTGTGCTGTGCTCTGTATGAACCCATGCATGGATGGCTCCATGTTATTCCGCTTCAGCACCCTCCCTGAAATCCTCACAGTGCGCATGCGTGGCTAAAGCGCGTTACCGCAGACAGGGGGCGTCAACATGGCGCTGTCTCCTCCGCGACCGCACTGACTGCAACCTGCCAATGAGAGAGAGAGAGAGAGAGAGAGCGAGAAGGAGAGAGAAGCGTAGGTTTCCATTCTGTCAAGCTTCCATCAATTTTTCTAGACCTATGAATCCCCACACATTTTCAGGTGGATAGGGTGAATTTATAGATTTTATTAAAAAAAACGCCGCTGCCCCCTCTTGTTTTACCTGCGCAGTGGATGGTTTTTGTGCAGCTGCAGACGCCCGAGCTTGTAGAGCAGGTGTGAGAGACAGCGGCGACCGCTTCTCTCCTCCCTTTCCAAGGGGAAATGTCGAGCGAGAAGCCGGTTTCAGCACCGCCGGGCTCTGCTTCCTCGCTCACGGACACGGACCGAGACTCCCATCCTCCGCCGGGCTCCTCCGCGCAGCAGCAGCAGCAGCAGCAGGTCGCCGCGGGCGCTGGCTCCGGCTCCACCGGGGAAAGGATGGTGTCTGCAGCCGGCTCTATGGTTCTCCCGGCCGGGGTGATCAACCCCGCTGTTCCGATAAGGAATATCCAGATGAAATTCGCCGTGTTGGTGGGCCTGATCCAGGTCGGAGAGGTTAGCAACAGGGACATCGTGGAGACGGTGCTGAACCTGGTGAGTGGAAGCAGGACCGAGCCGTGCTGGCAAACACAGAAAGGAAGCCATAGAACACAGTAGAAACGCTGCGCCCCAACCCGCTATGTTTTATTTACGATGCTTCACTCTCCCGGCTGTGTGGCTTTTACGGGATGATGTCATTTGTTTGCTCGAAAGATGGATGTTGTTTCTGATTTATCTTTAGCTAAAACGAGCCTGCTCAAGGCTGCATGTCGGGGAG
>VUQH01047318.1:15555-26903 GCA_015106775.1 Etroplus canarensis
CCTTGGTTAGATGCAGTATCTTCTGGCAGTGTCAATCCCCACCTGAGCCCCTTTAGTGGTCCCACTGACTCCCTGTTAGCAAACGTCTCATTATTCTTGTCCACACACTCTACAATCACCAAGGTCACCTGATACCAAGTGAACAGCCAGCACAGTCAGACACAGCACAACACACTAAGCCTGACACACATTGATTAAAAATACACTGAGGTATATATCTGTTGATATTGAACCTTGAATATAGACACACCCATCAGTCATTTGCACAAACCACAATTCACTGATTTAGTCTCTTTTCTAAATGATGCCAAGAAAGTGAAAGTAAGATGAGAAAAAAAAAGTATTATAATGACTCTTTCTGTGTTTTGTTGTGAGTTCAACACTGCTTTAAACTCTGTCTGGTTGGCAGTGACACTGGCATGCTGATTTATACTTCACAGACTTGTATAGGAATAGGTCATCCATTTCCAAATGAAATTATGTGGAATTGTATTTTGCCCTGAGGCGGTTTGAAACATCAGTACAAAACTCAGTTTAATTGAACTGTTTTTTCAAGCGTGGCCTGTGGCTGCATACTTATGGCATAGGTTAACTATTTCCCTTGCAGCACTGTAATCTGCTCACATGGGAATAACGATGCGTCATCTTGTGCTTGCACAGCCATGCAGATGAGTCTATTAACAAGCATCCGCTAATAGATTTAATAGCCAATCATAGGATGTGCTTCTTAGCTAGGGTGGGTTAAAATATCCTTTTGCATCAACTCAACAGATATTTTTTTCAAATCAGATCTACAGTGTAAGATATTTTTAGGTTGTGTAGTCATCTGAAAAAGAGTATATTAACAGTTACACCTTATGACTCTGAGAAAGATGATTTTTTTTTCTATTTTAATTTTTACTTGCAGTGCTACCTTTTCTGTGAAAATGGTTTTACATCAGATGTATCTTCAGCTGCTCCCTTGTATTCCCTCCAAGGGGTCGCCAACGTAGATTAATCCACATTGGTAATTTGGCAGAGGTTTTACACCAGATGCCCTTCCTGACACGACCCTCCATGTTGAGAGGGGCTTGTAAAAATGATTTACATCAAATAAGAAACTGTATCATACAGTAAAGAGAGTTCAGGTCTGCATTGTGGGATGCTGCTATCATTGTAGAAATGCACTTAAATGTTACAGGTTACTCTTTTTAGTGTATACTATGTATATATCCATATACTGTATATTAGCAATACTTACTTAATCTAACTGAAGTAAAAAAAAAAAAAAAATCAAACAATGTATCAGCATTAATCACACTTTCAAGATCACTTGGTTTATCCAAACAGCAGCCCTACAAAGATTTGCTTTTCACAAGAGCCTGGCCGATATACATTTTAATCTCACAGATAAAAAGTATCAGTATATTGTCCAATATGTGGGTTTTTTTTTTTTTTTGTAAACTTATGTTTTCTTTTAATCCTATGCAGAAAGAGATGCTTGTGGTAATTTGGAAATTGTGCTATCACTTACTTTGTCCAGCTCTGACGCAGTCATTTGCAATAATCTGTACTCTATTTTCCGGAGAAAGAAATTTTAACACAAAATCTGTCAGTCATATTGTTTTTCTTCATCAAGTATTTTGCAGTCTTCTACAAGATGTATTCGATTTTTGTTTTTGTGAAAGATTAGCTGTTGTAAAACTGCAGAGAAGCTTACCATAGCCAGTTTGTGTCGATAGGGTCCACAGCTAGCAAGCAACTTAGTCAACGGTGACAACAGTGATGTACAAAACCAATTCTAAATGTTTTCACTGTACCGTTTTCTCATCACATACATAAGTACTGTATGCCCATACAAGGAGGAGCTAGAGGACAGAGGGTGTGGCTTCTGCTGCAAGGTCATGAGTGACTTTGCTATCTGTCACACACAGCTGGGTTGTCCTGACCTCTGAATGAGCTAAGTGAGAGACAGAGAGTGTGAAAGGAGAAGAACGATGATGGAGAAGGATGCTCATCTTTACCGTAAAAAGAGAGGGGTGAAGTGAGAAAGATGGTGAACTAAAGGGAGAGAAACGATGAAAAGGTTTCAGAGAGGTTCAGTTTGTGATTGTCCTTCAGGTGTTCTTTTTATTCTTGAGTGTAGCATGGGTCCAGCTGTATGATGTTCTGTGGGGGTCTGATGAGTTCCAGCCCCCCTGTGGAGCCTCATCATGCTGTGGGTATCACTGTTCTGCTCCTTCCTCTGCTCTTGTGGATAGAAGAGTGAAATGCAGTGGCAGTCCCTCGGACCAGAGTAAAGAGTTTGTGTAGCTTATGAATGAACCTTGAAGACCAGCTAGAGATGCCTTTACATTTTGAGTTTTAATTGGCCATTTTTCTTCATCAGTCACTTGTCACACTGTGGAATTAACTTGTACTAGCTTGTTAGCATGACTAGTGTTCTTCCAGAACAAGATATGCAGTTACAGCTTTCATATTCTCAGGCATTCTGGACAAATCTAGAAACACTTTTCATAATGTGGTGAATATCTGGGAAAGGAAAATACCCAATTAAAAATATAAATGTCAAACTGTCGCTTAAACTACAAACCTTGTCCCTCCCAAATCCTCTTATTAGCACTTTGCTTCTGAGCCAAAGGAATCTCTTTTAAGGTGTAATGCTGAGGCCTGGTTTCATTATCATTTCTGTTTCAGCCTTTTTGGCTTGAATTATCACACGATTTGTGTTAAACTCTCACCAGGCTGATTTGTATGCGTGTGTATGAGGCATCCGGGCTAAACCATTCACCCCTCTCTGTCTTAAAGCATTTCAGTTCTGCTTCACTTCTCTAAATTCCTTCTCATCCTTCGTTAGCAGCTATTTCCAGATGCTGGGATTTTTCCAAGGATAAGCCGTATAAGATTTTGGGTGAGGGCGTCTTCTGGGAATGGGAAGAAGAGAAAAAAAAAGTCTCATTGTTGCTTAACGACACCTTTTGTTACTTTTCTGTCACTTCCTCCATCTCTCTATTCTTCATCTCCTTTAAGTACATCCACCCCCTTAACCCACTGGTGTAATCTCATCCCTCGCTCTTTGACTCCCTGGCTGGGTGAAGCGGCTGGTGGATGAATTTGGATGATCCTTTTTTATGATTAGGTAATCGAGCTGTCTGCAGTGCCACCCCTCGATGGTTCCTTTTCCCTGAACACGTTATCCTTCTACTCCTTCTACTCATGTTTGCCACATTTTCTTTGAAAATGTGACAAACATGAGTAGAATGTCTTGAGGGAGACTTCATGTTGTCCTGCCATCACCTCTTACCTACTGTTGCTAGGCTTTTCTAAATGTGAATGTAGATTGGAGAGTGAACTGCAGAGGGAGATGACATAAGGCTCTCAGACCTGGCTTTTACTTGCACTGATGAAAGACAGTGACAGAGAAGAACAGTAGAACTGAGCTGTGCAATAGCTGCAGTGGATTTTGAGGCTTTAAAATCTCATGTAGGTGATTTTGTGTTTTGCTGACTTCTTTCAAACACCATCAGTATTAGGAATTATATTAGCAATTATTGATGAGACATTTCAGGTTGTACTGAAATTGACTGAAATATTGATCAGAAATATATAAAATTATATCGAACTGCTATAATATATACATATGCAGTTTCCCCCTGGGTTTAATAAAGGCTTCTGATTCTGATTCTATAAGAATAGATTTTACGAATTAAACATGAATCACATGAGTGAAGCACATCCTTTTCGCTGACTACTGAACTGAACATTTTTACTACTTCTCAACTAAGTATTCACATTCCCTGTTTTCTATTTGCTTTAAGGCTTTTATTATCAATCATGATTTTTTTAAAATTCAGTTTGTAATAATTCTATTAATAAATCAAGTTTTATTTATTGAAAAATACCTTAATTTGTTAATATGAGCTTGTTAGGTTAAGGACTGATCTGAATATACTTAAGTAAATATAAAACAGGATTCAACACATGATATACATCATTGGAGAAGTGCTTAATATAGAGGTTTACTTACTTTTCTAGTATGTGGTATGAGGTACCCAGTGTTTATAATAAAGACATGAGAAGTATAATGGTTTTTGTTATGCGGACCGTATTTATTACATCTGCCAAGAAGGTTATGTTTTCACTGGTGTCAGTTTGTGTGTGTGTGCAATATAACTGAAAAAGCTATGAATGGATTTTCATGAACTATTTTTGAGAGGTGGGGTATGGCACAAGTAACAAACCATTATATTTTGGAGGAGGTCCAGGATTTTTTTAAATTCATTGTTACCATTGCAGGATAGGGGGAATTTTAAAAAATTTAGTCCCGGTTCCATAAATAACTACTATAATATTTGCATAAAAATGACAGGACAGCTTCTCCGTATGGTCTACAATACTTAACTCTGCTCAGGACCCTAGCAGCAGCTTATCTGTCTGGAATGTTGAAATGTAATGTCAATGGAAAGGCATCACCTTGATGATTTGAAAAGATTTTATCATTTGCCTTCTGAAAAATATGAGAAACATTATCGTGCTTTGAAAACTGACTATTATGGAGACAACTCAACTTTTTTTATTCAGTGGTGAACAAAAATAAAAAGGTAATACTGGATCAGTTCTCATAATACTGTTCTTGCAGACAATCCAGATCTTAGTTCTGAGTGTGTCCATCAGGATCTTCTGATCCTCGTGTAGAGTTGTGACACAGCTGGACTAATTTGACAGTTGTTGACTCAGTGCAACCAAACCGGTGTGCTTTGGGATACGCCACTTTCAGTCATGCCAAATGCATGGTGCCCTTCCTTGTGTGTTAGGTGCAGCATAGTTACAAGTTGCAGCATACTTTTCGCTGTATTTGGCTAACATTAGATATGGCGCTAAACCTGGAAGAAAACCCCCATTACTGAAAATGTATTTTTCTTAAATAACATTCAAACTTCTAATTGACATCATTATGATTCCAAGTGCTAGATGTAGTGTTTCATGGTCAATTAATCACATGGGGGTAAAACCATTATTATTCAGGTGTAATGGTGTCATGGGGGTACTTAATGGCCTTTGTGGAGGTTTGTGCACTCTGAGTGCTCCTAGTTTGTAATCATGACTTAGATTACGCTCACACCACATTATAAGTAATCAATTTTGAAATCCTGGTAAATTGTTACAATAATATATCCAGAAAGGATGCAGCTAAAATTCATCATTCATTAAAATAAAAACCTGAAATGCTGAGCTCTATTAATAATTTACTGCATGAAGCGTATACATGATTAAAATGAAAATGTGACATGAGCCCAATGTCTGCATACAAATAGGTGTTTACTTGTTTCAACAGCGAAAAGTCAAAGTACCCGTTATATAATGAACCAAATACAAACAAGTGTCCTTTGCATTTGTAAAACTGTAACCAGCCACACATTGTTATTTCTATTAAATTACTAAAACTATAAATGTTTTTAAAATATTAATTGATCAATTCATTTTCTGCTTGGTCTTATAAATTATTAATTTTTATAGCTTCATATAAAAGCTCCAGGAAGAGCATGTTCTCAGTAGTTCTTGCTGTCCTCCACACTATTGTGTCTGGCTGCTTCTTGCTTTTGTGTCTGCCTCTATTGTGTTTTTTCCCCCAAAATGTGTGCATTGTCTGTGTGTGATGGTTGTGAGTTGGGAGGGGCCATATCGGTATAATTTCTATGCCATCTTCCTACAAAACATTTGGATCTAAAACACTGCTGAGACTCTGTTGTTGTTTTTTTTAATGCATCTGTTTGTGTGTTTGTGTCTGGCACAAATACATTGCAATAATCTCCAAATTATAACGAGCCGCTTTGTTTGAGTTACCTGGTGTTTGTGTGCCGGTGAGGGTGTGCCCCCAACATCCCAGAGAGTTGATAAATGAGTGTTCCTACAAACCCTTGCTTTGGTTTCCTACACCTTCATCTGCAGATTTTCTTTGGCAACACACGCACATACACACACTGCTCTTCTCCTTCTTGTAGCCCACATCATTGCCTGGCAGGGGTGATTTTATATTCATGCTGGCCTACTTCGCCTTGCTCCCTTGGCTCTTCACATACACGTACAACAACACACATCTGCTTTACTGGAAGTACAGCTAACTGTGTAGCTATTCATCATGCTGCATACTGCAGTGGCCAAAGGTTGATTATAGCCAAGTTTGTAGTGTGTGTTTGCATGTGTGTAATTTTAGTATTCTACATTCGACATCTAGCATCTCTGTACTATTCTCATATCCCCTACAGCCTGAAAAACAGTGTCAGAAATTGTCATTTAACATTACATTAGACTGGTTAGTAGATCTACTCTGTATCAAAGTAAAACATTGTCTGTTTCTTGTTTTTATACCGTGTTATGTAGTAAGTAAACATTGTATCAGGACGGCATGGCGACTTCATGAAATAGACCTCAGCTATAGTGCTTTGCAAAAGTTTTCATACCTCTTGAACTTTTCCACATTTTGTCACGTTACAACCGCAAATGTGAATGTATTTTGTTGGGATTTTATGTGCTAGACCAACACAAAGTAGTGCATAATTATGAAGTGGAAGGAAAATGATTCATGGTTATCAAAGTTTTTTAGAAATAAAAATCTGAAAACTGTGCCGTGCATATATTTTCGACCCCCTTTACTCTGATAACCCTTAAAAAAATTCAGTGCAACCGATTGCCTTCAGAAGTCACCTAATTAGTAAATAGAGTTCACCTTTGTATAATTTAATCTCAGTATAAATACAGCTGTTCTGTCACCATAGTGTTATGGTTTACATATTTACCTCACAAAGCAAAAGGTTCCCAATTTGATTCCAGGTGGGGGCACAAGCCCCTCTCACCATGGGAGGTTGTGTCAGGAAGGGCATCCAGTTAAAACCTCTGTCAAATTACCAGTGCATATTAATCTGCTGTGGCGACCCCTTGGGGAAATTACAAGGGAGCAGCCGAAGGTCCACTTTTGATAAATATAGCTGTTCTGTGAAGGCCTCGGAGGTTTCACAATTATGCACTACTTTGTGTTGGTCTATCACATAAAATCTGAATACACACACATATGTGTTTGTGTGTGAATGTTTTTTTTATAAGACAGCACTGCTTGATAAGAAGGTGGCTCTGGTAATATTTTGTAGATGCCGAAGGAAAGTAGTTATACAGGCCACAAACCTTTTTTTTATTGTGTTCCTTTTCTGCAAAGGTGATGCTGTCTGGGTAGCAGCACTGATTTTGGCACACACAACGAAGGTGGGAGTGTGTGCTGTGGTTCATATCAGCAAGGGAAATAAGAATGGTATCATAATCTACTGTGGAGTTTTTATTTGACAATAACATTGTGTATGAGGGCTGGGTATCAGTCAGTAGTGTCGACAGCTGATATGAAAGCTTTTCGTGCCATGACATATCTTACATAAGGGGCCTTTCCTCTGCAGGAACTTGGGGAAGGTGCTAAGTGGAGCGTACATTCAAAGGTTCGGCCCCTTAATCAGTCATTTCTGTGTCCATTGCAGTGTAAGATGCACTGGGCTAGGAGAATAATTTTGCAACAGCTTGGCAACAACTATATTAATAGAGGGAATCGAGATAGTTGCTGGACTGGTATTTTTGTCTTAGCCTATATGCTATATTTTAAGATGTTGACAATTCGAAGATGGCTACAGCTGCTGTTCTTCTTACTTTAATTTTTGAAAAAGTTACTTGATGAGAGTTCAACCAGTCAGCATTCAGCCCTGCCCAGCAGTTTTGCACAGGGAAAGCTAAAGATGTAAATTTTTTCTCCATTGAAAATAGCCCCAAACAAAGGGTTTACAGGGGCTGTGCAAAGTCCTAGAGTATAAAATGTTTGATAGTATTCTTGAAAGAGTTTTCACATTGTTTTCTGTGTAGTAACCATCTGTTAAGTGATTGAATGTGAAGAACCAGGGCTGCTCTAGCTTGCTACATTTGGGTGAGCAGCTCAAAATATTAGGTGTGAACTTGAGCAAGCTAAGATCAGAGATTAGAGTGATGCTGGCATCTCTTCAATCTGAGATGATTGTTTATGGTTTGTTTGTTTTAATGAGATCCCTAATGAAAATAAGCATGATGACCCAAGACCTGACTAAACCAATATTTGTTTTGTCAAGAACAGTGGTCATTGCAGAAATTAAGATCAGTGTATTTATTCTCTAAAAGGCAGCACATGCTCTTTCTAAACACTCAGAACAAAACCTGTAAAGCTTTTTTGTGTGTGCCAAATTATAAATACTATCATAATTGATACCCTTACAGAAGATGCATTAAAAGCAAAATGAAACTTATTAGTGGGCAAAGTTAATATTCATTGAACCAAAATGTCATTGCTCCACTAAAAGTACTCTCTACTAGTTTACATGTAAAGAGAAACAGGGGGGTATTTTTAGAGGAAAAAACAAGAGCTCCTTAGATTATGGTATTATTTTGATGTTGTTATGTTGCTTATTCAATACAGTTCTTACATACAGGTACATACAATTATTAAAAATAACAGTTCAACACCATAACACATCTAATTGAAAAGGTAACAAACACACACACACACACACACACACACACACACTGGCAGGCCCCCTCTCAGTGTTCTGCAGTCACAAAAGATGCAAACAATGAAAATACACATCAGAAATGATCTGCCATTGCAATAAATGTATTAGCTTGATTGAGCAAGAGAGATAGAGAAAGGGGGCTTGTGAGCATCAGGACACATCTTACACTAGAACTACCCTGAAATTTAGACTTTGTGACGGCTAAAAAGATGACCTGAACAGCACATTAAATTATCTCTGAGTTAAAGCAGGTTATACATTTGAGTTTGTGATTATTTTTTATTTATGCTTTAGGAATGTAGGACCCTATGTGTTCACTTTACTTGTCTTGCCCTGATTCCTTGCCCTGAGTTCATAATTGATCACCTCTGCGTGTTCCTACAGAAAGACGGCGTCTTTGTGTTTATACCTGTGCTCTAGTTAAGAGGGTGCACATTGGCACACTTTGGAGGTGGGACATAGTATTCCTACAAAATCACAAGTTAGAAAAGGAACATTTGTTTTCTGTGCTAGTTTTCTGTAGGATGAAAAAGAAAAACTTCTGATTGAGTGTGGAAAAACTCATGTTGAGTCCACTGCTGCCCATAGTTTAAACAAGCCTAGTTTGACACCTTACTACAGACAAACTTGAAGAAAAACAACCTTGTTTCAGACATTGCTAAACCTATTTAATGGTTCATAAGTAAATATGTATGAGAAAAAGGCTCAAAATCTGCTACAACATCATGTTGAGTAGTGTTTGTGACATGATGTTTAGAGCAATTAAGTGCTAAATCATCATATAAAAGAAAAAAGTTCTGTTGTCAAAACAGCTTTTTACAAAGCAGCTGGATAGAAAGTCAGTGCTCTTGTGACTTAAATTAATGACAATACATAAAGATGAAAACAAATCACACCAGTATACTTTTTCAGCCTGGGAAAATAAATGCAAGCTTTCAAAAACCAAGCTGGGTGCAATTCTTATTTTTTTTCTCTCATATACAGAAATGAAAACTTTCTTGGTTTTCTTCAGTTACTGAAGACAAATGGGGTGTGTCCCTTTTATTTAATATTTCATTAAAATTAAGAATAGTGTTATACTTTCCTGAGTACATGATGGTCCATTAGGGTCAGAGATCATTTTAATCTTTAGAAGGTGTACACAAAAGCTATGCATGGACCTCTGTGTAGCCGCTCATTCACTGTTGCCACTGTGCTGCAAATAAACCATCAGATGCTCTGAAAACCCAAGTAGATGTTAAATTTTAAGAGAGACTATATTCTTAAAATGGTTTTTAAAAGGATATAAGATGGCCATTTGTGGAGGGTTATTGCCCCAAATATGGGACAAGAGGAATGCCCTCCTATCTATTGAAAGCCAAGCAGTTCCATACCTGTAGACATGCTTTTACGATGCTTGTTTCTCCATGGAGTATAATAACGAGCCACACGCATCCTCCTGTAGTAGGGGAGGCTACACTTAAAATCCAAAGTACATGGAACGTAATAAATATATACGTGCACATCCACACCAAAAAATTGGGCTAATGCTGGGCCGAAAATAAGCAGATATTTTCATATACATGGAACTTAATGCTAATAGAAACATTCAAACATGCTCACCGGTGAAATGCCAATTTTAATATAGAGAAGTTTAGCAGTATAATGTTACCCTGATTGTTAGCATAATTACAGTTACTAATTGGCACCAAACATAGAATGTATGATGTGAATAAACTGTCCATCGTACTAGAAGAAAAAGGATTAGCAACTTCACTGTATTTTAACAATGAAACTATGCAATTTTGCATCATTCCTTATATGTTCAGATAAATGGATATGTGACATTTGTTGTACAGATGACACTAGACAAAAATACTACAGAGTAGTGGTACAGGTGGATATTAAAATAATATATTTTTGTCAGAATTCACTATAGTTTGAGAGCAAAGTTACACAAACCAGTTATTCAAATGATTGATTTTTTCTCTCTCTCTCTCTCTCTCTCTCTCTCTCTCTCTCTCTCTCTCTCTCTCTCCCCCCCCCCCCCAAATAAATAAATAAATTATTTTCTAGTACTGGCAGGACAACCAAGATGGCCATCCTGTAGCTCTCCGCTATTGTTTATCCTCACCCTTCCTGCGAGCACATTAACAGTTATAAACCCTGGAAGAGAGAGAAATTGTTTTGAATCCAATACCTTGCAGTTGTGATGACTCACTGTACTGACCTCCAGGAGCCTCTCTACCTCACTAACCCACCCCTCTACAACTTTGTTCTCCTCCTTTCATTGACCCTCCCTCACCCTGCCCTTGCCACATTCTGGCTTCCAGAAATCTTTTAAACTAGTGTAGTTAATCTGTGCAAAGATGCATGCTCTTAACCGTGGGGTTCCATGCTTGGAAAATATGTTTTATTCCCAGATGAGCAATTAATTAAATAAACTAATTTGGCATTGTTGACAAGGATCATGCAGACATCAGTGTGTGTGTGTGTGTGTGTGTGTGTGTGTGTGTGTGGGGGGGGGGGGGGTGGGCAGTTATGAGATTCCTGTATTTAAATGTCACAATTGACTAGGTCATCCTCGTCCCAGGAGTTTCTTCTCCTTCTGATATTATTTTAGACTTTCCAAGTATTTTAACTGTGTTCTCCCACTCCTTTTGAAATCATGTGTTTATTTATTTTTATTATTTTTTGAAGTGTCTGGCCTTCTCAACAACAAGAGCATGATGGTGCAAGTGCATGCTGGCAAAGCTCTGTGATATTTGAGAATGGATTTTTCTGTTGATATGACCTTTTGATAGGAAATATTTTTTT
>VUQH01047318.1:35549-45594 GCA_015106775.1 Etroplus canarensis
GAGAAATGGGGGGGGGGGGGCCCCCCCCCCCCCCCCCCCCGTGTCTAGAGGCTACAGTCACTCAACATGTCAGTGTTGATTACAATCGCAGAGGAAGAGACAGAGACGCATTCATTGCCCTTTTTATTTCAGCATCTCATCCCTTTTCTTTTCTCTTTTGTCCTGTTTATGACACCATTTTGTTAAGTGATTGTCAAACTTCGGTTGCAGGGGGTTGGAGCCTTTCCCAGATGACATATTTTATGAGGCTAACATTCATAAACATTTTCGAACCAATGGCCCCAACTAATCATTTTTTCATTATTAAACATTCATCCATTGATTATTTTTGGTACTATACTAATTGAACAGCAAAAACAAAATATAAATCACTTGCTTTAGCTCACTAAAATCCAAATGGATTCAATTTGCAGAGCTTCAGAATAAAGAAAATTGCTCACATTCATGAAACTGTAAATCTCTTGTATTCAAACTACTGGTTTGTCTGATAGAATTTCCAACAGCCCTATGTCCAGGATCAGATAATATTTTCTTAAGTTTTCCATGAAAAAGCTATGCATTAATCAACATTTTTTCTATTTTTCTGTGAATATTCCTGTTCCCCCAAACCAGCACTGAGCCGCTCATATATTTTCAACCTAAAGCTATGAAAAAACAAGATTAAGAAGAAGTTTATCCTCTGGATCTGAGCTGGTGATAAAATTAACGGATGCTCTTATCAATGCAGTTTACCAAAAAAAAAATGAGGTCATGCAGAATACAGAATGTGGATTATTGAGTGTTTAGTGGCCAGTTTAGCCCTAGTGTAATCCATATCTTTGCAGAGATTTGCTATGGTCGTCATTAGAGCACTAAACCCTCCACTGCTCATTGTAAAGCTGCGGGCAATAAAATCGCTCTGTCGGCCTGATAAGAAAGCACAATACCATTCAGCTGCTGTCTCGCCCTCATTTTCTTTTTTGCTCCATCCCTCCTGTTCATTCTCACAAATACACTCTTTCTCATCACTGTTTTCCCTTCTGTGCAAGCTGCTTCCTCTTGCCCCTTTGCAGTTCACACCATTCACTCTCTTGTTTGTTTTTCTCTCATCATCTCCCTCTCTGGTTCCCTTTTTTCCTCACTCTCCTTCAATTTTGCTCTCCTGCGCTCTGTTGAGCCCTCTTGGCGAAGCGTTAAGTGTATAATCTGTGATCTCATGTCTAGATGGGCCTCTCGTCTCCCCTCACTCTGCACACAAAGGGGCTGAATGGCCACGACTCACTCAGGGGACACAAATGAGTAATGAGTCACACACACACACACACACACACACACACACACACACACACACACACACACACACCAAATAAACACACAGACATAGCTGCACCTCTCCAGCACACTCCCAGGGGCTTTGAAGTTGCATATTGATGATGCTGGTTCCAAAGGCTCAATTGAATGTGCAGAGGCAGCAGAGGAGGCTATTGACCGTCCACTCACCTCTCTGACCTGTCATCTCTCTGACAGCCATAATGAGCAACAGGTGCCTCTTTTGCCAGGTTTGGCCTTGATAGTTATCCAATATTCAACAGTCAGTCATAGTAATCAACCAGCATAATCGCTTGTTTGATGTGCCATCACAGCACAACATAATGGGCTGTGGTTGGTCTGTGAAAGATTGTTTTGGATTAAATGATAATTATTGAATTGAATGTGCCTCTCAGTCAGTGCTTGGAATAGCTGTGCTTAAAGGCTTAAATTAAAGTAGTAACATCAAAATTTAAAATAAAAGGATATGCAAATGAACTACAGAAAAGTTAACATTAAATAGATGCTCATATATTATGAGACAAAGTAGTAAAAACAAAAACATTGGTCTATGGTAAAACAGTCAGTCCATACATAGCCAATATTTTAGTGCCACACTTGGAATAAGCACAGGTATCATAAGGCAGATCAATAATCTCTGAAATCTTCTTAACTGCTTCAGTTTTAGGGCCATGGTATTACGTGTGCTGTGTCATTGTTATGCTTTACAGGGACACTTGAACAGAGCAAAGATGTTGTCAAAGGTATTAGTAACATTCCTAATGTTTTTTACAGTGTCACATCAAACCAAAGAGAATTAATTTTTTTTACGAATTGGTTTCATTGTCTTAGATTACTCATTATGTTCATATTGGTTTATACAAAACCTTAAAATTAGATCCATCAGAGAATTTTAGCCAAAATTTACCTATAGCTTACAAAATATGCATGGCTAGATTTCATAGCATGGGCAGATGTGAAGTAACTGAATGCTCATTTCTATACATGCAATTACAATTTCCCCCTGGGATTAATAAAGCATTCTGATTCTGCTTCTGATACTTATCTTGGACAACAGAGAAAACTGAAAACATTGCACCAGCAGAACTACTCATACGTTTTATTTTTTCACCAATGTGGAGCTGGTGCCTAATTCACTGCTAGTTTCATGTATTACTGCCAAAATCTGGCACTAGCAAGACACCACAAACTTGCTGGAACCACTTACTTCAGTGACTATGGGAGGGGCTGCTGCAAGGAAAACACTGATTAATGGATGTAGTCACAAATTCTGTCCCTCATGATTTTTTCCCCATGGAAATGATCAAAACTTATACTATGTGATGTTTAGTAATATTAAACTAAGTGCCTTCATCTGCTTCCTTACATGTCCCCAAGGGGTTGCCACAGCTAATGAATCCACGTAGGTAATTTGGCAAAGGTTTTATGCTGGATGCTCCTTGTAACATAACCCTTCCACGGTGGCAGGGACATGTGTCCCCACCTGGACTTGGACCAGGGACTTTTTCTTGCTAGACGAATGTGCAAACTGCTAAACTGTGGAAACAATATTAATTTGTGGATTGCTTCTAAAAAGACACCAAGGCAGCTAGTTCTGTGCAAGCACTGGCCCCATGTTGATGGAACCAGCTAAACCTTAGAATGACACAGCTAGGTGATGAACAGAGCCAAATTCAAAAACTTGTATGGTCTAAACATGCTGACTACTCTGATTATTAGGATAATGAAATTTTTACTCATTCCAAATTTAAGTTAGGTATTTTCTTTTGACACAGTAAAAAACTAAAAATATCACTGTTGACATTAACGATGGCTTTATTCTATTTAAGTGTCCCTAAGGCATAAAGGGACAGCCATGCTAGGACCCAGGCCATCATTTATTTTATTACTTAGAATTTAAAGTTATTGTGACCTGTCTTAGTTCAAAAAGACTGATAACCCTTGGTCAACTCTAACATGTTTGTGAGTAATGTTGCTGGTGAGAAAGGCTCAGATGGACAGAGGGACTGTTTATTTTACCAACCTTTTATGAGGGCTGGTTTTGGCTGGTAGAGAAGCCTGCTCATATAAGCTCTTTGTGGTGTGACGGTCCTGGCACTCACTCCCACCCTTCTCAAACTCCCACCTCCCTGACACAGTCCGAATTATGCCAAACTGAGTGCCAGCTCCCTTCAGGGTCTGAATGAACAACGCTGCAAATCTGATCAGTACAGAACTAGAAACAGGAGAACAGGAAGAAAAGGTAACACATAAGTGAGCAGTTACAGAACTGATACATTACAGGAATAGCTTGACTTTTTTAATCACTTCAGTCATAGAGTGAAAAAGTGAGAAAGATCAGTGTCTGGCAGACAGACACCTCTCAAGCCCATAAATACTCCACAATATAAGAAGATTAGTCATCAGTCATGAGCCCTGTGGGAGATATTCTTACATTTCAAACTGCTGCTGAATATGTTTCAAGGTTGAACATAACGTGCTCAGTGATCTGAAGAGTGTACCCTTTAAACTGTAAGCTTCTAACATGTAGACTCCTATTCTTATGCACTAGCGCTAGCCTCCAATGTTTACCTGTCAAATGTTAACCCCCCCCCCAAAAAAAAGAACATTGTTTGTGGGAAATGGACTGTCACTTCCTTAGCAACTGTTTAAATCAGCTGCTGGTTGCCTTGCTGGTTGTGTAAATGAGTGTGCATGCATCTGAATGGAACGTACAGCCCTGAGTGGTATGCTTGGGGAGCAGTCGTCGTCACAATGCTGCCAATGCAAACGTCTTTGACTAATTGCCAGGGAGAAAGTGAGGTCAGCGCTCACATTGCCTCAGAGGAGAGATTGGATGGCACTACCAAGCCCCTTTATCCTGATGCATGTAGAGTAATGTGGGTCCCTCTCTGTGTGTGTTTATGTGTCCCTTAACCACCCGGCTGGGTAGTAAAGGCCTCTTGTGCATGCTCATTGATTTGTGAGGGCTTTCTCATTATGGATGCTAACTGACATTGTGGATACGCAGACTGTGGTGAAAAGAGAGACTGAAGGTTACAAGTGTTTATGCAAAAGAATCATGTTCCCTCATAAAACTAATTAGGAATCTTTTGTCGGTGTGCATGATGGCAGCAGTGATGGTGCTTGAGTGCGCTCGAGTGTGCTCAGGCTGTTTGTGATCAGCGTTATTGCCATTTAAGCAGCGTGTTTATTTATACATCAATTAAAAACCCCATTCTAGCAAATAATGGGCTCAAGCATCTATCACTTTTATTGAAGTCACATGAAATGGAGAACATTAATTTTGATGTGAACATATTTATATTGAAGAATATTTCCTTCTACACTTTCTCCTTCTTAATTCTTGTTCAGTCTGCCATTCCTTTTCCTTTATGTTTTAGGTCCAGGCAGTTTTTGGCAGTGTCACCCAGGTTTTTCCAGATGTTGCTTCTGGTAGAGCAGAGATAATAATTATCTACGCACTTCTTTTTCTTCCTTGTGCCTTGTCTGCACTCATGCTTAATTTTTTTCCTCTGTATTGTTTGTCACGAGACTCAATTTGTTGCAGTTGTTTGCATCACCCCTCTCATCTTGCTATGATCTTCAGTACACGGGTGGGAAGTGTATGCAGAAAGAGATTCTTGTACTGAACATGTGGAGGTTTGGCCTGGGGATGTGTGTGTTTCTCTGTTCATTTTGCTGCGTATCTGCAAGCAAGTTTCTGCAAAAAAGAATAACCATGCTGTTTCCCTCTTAATCTTTTGTTACGTGGTGTAGTGAGCATCTTCAGATTGACAGGTTGTATAGATATAATGCAATGCACTGCCCCCCAATGAGCTCTATAATTGGGAACCTCAGAGGAGAGGGAAAAATTCAATGTTGGATGAGTTAATTCTTCCACTTTTTATTCCATACCTCATTCAGGTGTCCTCTCTAATCTATGTATTCATGGAGAGCAATGGATCAGTTTTTATCACTGAGAGAAAGGGAGGAGAGACATAGAGAGGAATGAAAAAGAGTAATGACAGGCAGTTGGTCTGACTAAAAAGAAATGGGTGGAATGAGAGCGAGGTAGGAGGAAGTAATGTGGCAACTGTATATTTAGAAGTTTCAAAGAATTAAAGAAGTGTAAGTCTAAAACCTGAAAAAGAAAAGAGAAGAACCATGGCTTGTAAAGCCTAACCTTTAATCTTATAGCTCTGAGGAAAAGTGAGAGTCTGTCAAAGGGGCAGCATGTAACGAATGGCGGTGTTGCTAATGATTGCTGCAGCTAATGTTCCATCTTATGTCAATGTTGTATATGGCAGCAGCATTTTTCTTTAAAATGAGATCAAAGCCAGGTCTGCAGGAGCTTCAGTGACAAATAATTTACATTTTTGTTTACTGTTTGATGTTTGTTTTTTGATGTTTATTCACAACAGTTTTATTTTGTGCATATTTAGAAACTTTTTGAATTTCAAGCTTACACTAGTTTTTTCCACAACAACAGTCAAAGAATTGAACCAGGGACTTTACAGTTATGTGGCATGTGCTGAAGCCATCAGCTATTGAAGTATAGCACTGCAGATTTTGTCAGTCATTTTAGGTAGCAAAAAATTATCGGCATCCGTCCGTCTCAAGAGATGATGGACCATCATTCTTGGTAGTTTTACACTCTAAAACTGTGTTGATGACTGTGTAGGCCAACAATTGAATGACAGTCGCGCCCACATCTGTCACAAAGACTGTGGGCTGTAGGCTGTGGACAGCAGCCTTCCTTAGGAGTCTTTTTTTTGCTGCACTATTGCAGCCCTAGTGGTTTCTCTTTCAGCAACTCCCTTCCTCACAGCCATTCTCCATGTTGTTCTGTTCTCTACTAGCTGTTCCCAGTTATCTGCATCGATGTTGTGAGCTTTCATGTATCTCTTGCACACATCTCTGTACCTGAGTTGGGGGGCGTCCTCTTGGTCTTGAACCCTTGGCCAGCTCACCATACATCACGACCTTTGGGATACGGCCATCTTCCATGTGTCTGACATGGTAAATCCAGTACAAACGTCGCTGTGATATTAGTGTTTAGATGCTGGGGAGTTTAGGCCACAGAAGAATGTTGGTGCTTGAGACATTTTCTTTCCACGTGACCCCCCAGGATATGCCTCAGGCAGCAGATATGAAAGGAGTTAAGTCTGGATTCCTGGCGGGCATGCTGTCTATCCTTCACTACTGTATAGCAGGGTGCTCAGGACACAGGCCTGATATATGAAGCTCTTGGTGGTGAGGGTAAGGTTCTTATTACCCCAAGCTCTCTTCTGGAGTCTGGACATGATAGCTGCCGCCTTTGCAATTCTGTTACTAATTTCTTTGCCTATTGACATTTTGCTGGTGGGCTCAGATAAATGAAGGAGTCAAAAACATCGAGGGGGGTTTCATCAATCAGTAACGCAGAGAGTTCCTGGACACCCTGACCCAACACTTTGGTCTTCTTTGTACTAATGGTTAGCTCAAATTCCTTGCAGGCATGTGAGAAACGGTCCAGTAATCTTTGTAGCTTCTTTGCTGAGTGAGCAACTAAGACGGCATCATCAGCAATGAGAAGCTCACGGATGAGCTCATGTTGTACCTTGGACTTAGCTCAAAGTCATGAGAGACTATACAGTTTTCCACTGGATTTACTGTATAGTAAGACACCTTTTCAGGAGTCATGGAAGGCATAACTGAGAAGAATATTCCAAATAGGGTAGGTACCAGTACACATTCTTCCTTCATACCACTACTATCCTGGAAATGCTCTGATGAGTACCACCTGAATTAATGACATAATGTGTGTTTTCATAGAAGGACTATGTCAAGCTGTGGAGGAGGTGGGGCAGCCAACTTTCATCAGTATCTTAAAAAGTCCAGGCCTGCTGACTAGGTTGAATGCCTTGGTTAGATCTACAAAGGCTATGTAGAGAGGTTTCATTTGCTCCTGGCATTTTTCTTGTAGTTGTCCTAAAAAGAAAACCATGTCTATAGTTGACCTGCTAGATTTGAAACCACACTGATAAACACAAGTGTCAATAATCTGTAGTTGCCCTAAGGCAACGTGTGCAAAAACTTTGCTAACAACCACCAGAATGGATACCCCTCTGTAGTTGTTGCAGTCTGATCTGTCATTTTTGTTCTTATATAGCTTGATGATATTGGAGTCACGCATCTTTTAGGGAACTGAGCATTCAGACCAGCATTGCTTCTGTAGGCCATGTAGATGCTGGAGAGGATCTGATCACCACTTTTTATTATCTCTGGTGGGATTCCGTTACTGCCAGCTGCCTTCCCACTGGCTAAGCAATTCACAATTCTGTAGCTTATCTGTGGTAGGATCTGTGTCCAACTCATTTAGGATGCTAAAGTTGGGAATAGCATTTAAAGCAGCCTCTGTTTTTTGCTCCGTAGACTTTCAGATAGTGCTCTACCCATTTTGCCATTTGTTTGCTGGCATTGTGATTATCTCTCCATTTTTTGCTTTCAGTGGGGCTGTTTTCAGTTGAATAGGGGCAATAGCTCTCTTCAGTCTTTCAAACATCTCTTTGATGTTTCTGACATCTGCACATTTTTATATATCATTGCAAAGCTGTATCCTGTATCTGCTGGCACACTGGTGGGCTGTATGCTGTGCAGTTGCTTTAGCATTGCTAAGATTGTCTAGTTTACTGCTTGTGTTTGAGCAAAGCGTAGAGTTTAGTTTCTGCCACTGTGTTCACTGCTGGCCTGAAGACCTGGTACCACTCAGGAATCTTCTTCCTCTTGCCATACATTTTGAGTGCAGTCTCGTAGATGGTGCTTTTGATAGCTTACCATCTTGAGGTTGCATTTTCATGGTCTGGCTCATTAGGGAAGGCGAATTTCAGGGTGTCTTGTAATTCTAGTACCTTTGCTGGGTTTTTGCAGCTGCAAGTGTTGATGCAAGGGATTGCTTCAGTCTTGGAGTGATGGAGCTTCTTTGGCTGCAGTTTCACTTTGGGTAACCAACGAGTGATCAATATCACAATCTGTACTGTGGTAGGTACATGTTACAAGCACACTTTTCAGTGCTTGACATCTAGTGATGATTAGGTCCAATTGGTGCCAGTGTCCTAATCTGGGATGTCTCCATGACACACGATGGTGAAGTTATCCCTGGAAACAGCCGTTGGTAATACACACATTGTGAAGACTGCAACAGTCCCTGACCATTCTCATTCATCCTTCTGGTCCCATGATGCCTCAGACATGTTGGCCATGCGGTATTGTCACTACCCACTCTGGCATTGAAGTGTTCAAGTAGCAGCAGAAACTCTCTAATGTGGATTTGACTCAAGGCTCTATCTAGTTCAGTGGTTTTCAGCCCTTTTCAGTGATGTATCCCCTGTGAAATATTTTATTAGCCAAGTACACCCTAACCAGACAACAGCATTTTTGGTTGAAAAGAAAAGACATAAAAAACTGTACTGTAGCATCAGTGTCTGATTTACTAAATTTAATAACCTTGCAAAACATTGCTCATGGTGGTCTGTTTTGTACTATTTGGAGATAAAAATATATTAAAAAAACTTAACATTTTTTAACAAAGAAATATTTAATGTGAATCGAGATTTATGCACATAAAAATAATTATCAACTTAAAGTGTCCTTTTTTGGGATTATAATTAAGATTTTTTCTCAAACTGAATTTGTGATCTTAATTATAAACACTTTTTCACAAAGAATCTTAAACATAATCATGTATAGAAAATCTGAAATCTTAAAAAATGTATCATTAGGAGGATGTCCAAGTTAAGGTCGATATTGGACAATCCTTCACACCCTCTCCATGTCGTGCTGGACAGACACAGAAGCATGTTCAGCAGCAGGCTCATTCTACCATGATGCACCACAGAACGCCGCAGGAAATCATTCCTACCTGTGGACATCAGACTCTATAATTCTTCCCTGTGACACCTTGACCAGTTTCATATTAATTATTATTTATATTGTTTAACTTTGGAGTTATTTATGTTATTTATGTTGTATACAGATATGTTCATTTGTTTATTTTAATCTTTATTTTCTACCCTTCAAATATATATTTATTTATATCTAACTGAGCATCTATACCACAATGTAATTTCCCCCTGGAATTAATAAATATTCTGATTCCGATTAAGCTCAAAAATTAGACTGATATCTTAAAGTTATAAACTGTTAACAGTGAAGAACATTGCTGCATTGAACTGAGTGCTCTGCACTTGCATGTTAAGATGTGCTGGCTTCATACCACTGTTGGCTATTTTATCCTCACGGAAAAAATCACAACGCCATGGGTGGTTTGCAACTTGTCAGTGTAAATCCCATTAAAACATATACTTCTGAATAATGCTGGAATTTTGCTAGCACTGGTTTCTCCTTCTCTGTTTTTTTGCCGCTATATCTTCATTAGCACTTTAACCATGATGTCATTATTTTAGTTCTTAACGCAGCCGTGATTGACAGGTGATGCCGTGTACCAGGTTGGTTCAAACCATCCTGGTATAGGGGACACTGTTATTTTAGGTTAATGAAATTGAATAGCCTACTCAATATAAAATTCATTTTATTAACTTTTAGACACTTTGTATATTTATTAAATAACTATTGTAAAGGATTTTTTAAATGTCATTTTAAAAAATTATATCTATTTCTATCTATCTATCTATCTATCTATCTATCTAGCTATGTATGTATGTATGTATGTATGTATGTATATGTGTGTATGTATGTATATATATATATATATATA
>VUQH01047322.1:9128-25926 GCA_015106775.1 Etroplus canarensis
TGGGCCATTTGCTTAACTTCCAAGTGAAGGGGCCATACCTGTTTATGATTAGTAACTGATATCCCAAATAAAACAAGAATGTTCAATAAAACAAGATCAGGAAAAACAATGTCTACTATAAAAACAGTTTAATGTGATTCTAATCGAGTAACCTAACTAATAAAATGTGTGTGTGGATACCCTATGTCTTGATGTAAATGTGTTAACACTTCTGCACGGTCTAAAAATACTGTAGCACTTTGAGAGCTGAGCTGGTCCTGTGTGGAGGGTTTGTTTTTAATACCACTCTTCACAAATTAAGAGCATCAAATTCATGAACCGTTAACACTGAACAAATCTCCACATTCAGGGGCTGATCAAACATGTGGCAGAGATAAGATACCTGTTGAGTCAAATGACATACTTATCACCTGAGTGCATGAGTACTAATGGAGGTGTGGATGGTGTGCAGACAGAACAGAACTTTAGTCAGTTAAGCTAAAGTAGATTGGTGTGTGGTGTCTTCATCAACTCCTGATTGTTTTTGGAGTTTGATTTTTCTGCATACATCAGCTGTTAGTTTTCTCCATACCAGACCATACTTCATTTCGCCATGCTTTAAGTACTCCTTCTCTGTTGAGTACATCCTTCACAGTGTCTTCGTACCTCAACAAGGGATGGCCAACTTTCCTATTTCCAACTTTCAGCTCTCCAAAGAGAAGCGCCATCGCAGGTCATTCATCAGGCATACGGGTTACATGGCCTGTCCCCCGCAGTCCACTTCTAATGAGTGTGGTCTCAATGTCTGCATTAGTGCGATCAAGCACTTCATTGTTCGTGATATAATCACTCCATCGTGTCTTGAAGAAGTCCATCCTTCACCTGTGCTCATTGTTTCTGTTTTCGTGATGCTGGTTGATAGACCCATTTTCTGTGAAAGCTCTTTGTAAGCCGATAACAAAAGTTGTAAAGTTATGCCATCGTTGGCAAATAAAGCAATGTCATCTGCATACAGGGCCTCTCTTAAATATATGCAAAATATTTTGGTCTTAGATTTTAAGTATTTAAGTTCGAAGATGTCACCATCATATCTAAAGCGTATCATGATGTTATACTGTGGGTCTAGGTTCTTGAATGCAAGGTAGCGCATTGCTGCGGCGTACATCCCAGAGTAGGGGCAAGCTTGCATCTTTGATTTACGCCACTGTTGAATTCAATTGGTTTAGATAGTTCCCTATCTATACACAACCTAGCATGTACTCCAGAGCCATTACATGAATGAATGGCTCATGCATCGATGAAGAACGCAGCTAGCTGCGAGAAATAATGTGAATTGCAGGACACATTGATGCACCACCTTTTACTTAAACAAGAAAATCTTCAGTGTCCCAATAAGTGATCTGAAAGTTTACTAATATCAGCAGGGTCCATTTCTTCTCCTCTTCTCTTTAACACTGTCTTCCTTTGCTTGAACACATGACCATCACAAGCTGGCGCGTGTCCATATCCAGTGCACAGAAAGAGGTCATATGACAGATAGCATCAGAGAAGAAGGCACTCCTTCAAACACAAACAAACAGGACTAGTGGAGTCGTTTTCTGCTGCTGCTGGAAACAGCCTGAAACCTTAGCGTTTCATCAAATGGTTATATTCTGACAAAGCATGAATCTGTTGGTTATATAAATGTAAAATGTATAACTCCGAATAGAAAAATGATAAAATCACCAGAAAAGTTGGAGCCCCGGTGAAGAATGTTGCCGCAGATGATGCCAAAACATTCTGGGAGACAATTAATCCTGTTTGTATCTAACTGCATCTGTGTCCAAGTTGGCGCCAACCTTGGCTTTTGATTTTTTTTTTTTTTTTTTTCTTTAATTTTCAACGCAACACACATCTGTATGGCAAAGGGACAAAATTAAAGACTGCTTTGTTTTATTCACACGTACTGCATTTTAATCTCACAATCAAATGAAACCAAAGCATCACTTTACATTGATAGGGTCCTAATTGTAAGAGCACAGTGCTGTCTCTGCCAGCACCTAGGAGCTGTGATGCAGCTGAAGTAAAGCAGGTTGCAACATCTCCGGTCCCTGCTGTTTGTTTGTTGTTTGATAGACCTCTCCCATCACACCTTCCAATGCCACTACGTGACGAGCGGCATGCCTGCGCAACCAAATGGAGCAAATTCAATTCAGCTTACAGCACAGCTTCTCCTTCAATCTGAGCAGAGGTGTAATGACCCAGAAAAACTCAAAACACACACGTGTGTGTGTGTGTGTGTGTGTGTGTGGGGCCATCTGGCAGGTATAAATTCACCTGTACGTTTATAGAAACAGGGGTCCTTGTTGCTAGGAGATCTTTAGCCCAGCAAAGTCTGCCTGGTTACTCACATTAACACACACTCCCTGACAATTTCCAAAGCAAGCAAGGTGAAAGAAGACGGTAGCAACACTAATGATGTAAAAATTTAAACTAATGGATATCTCAAAACATTCCCTGTCGGTTAGTTATTAATAATAATAATAGAACTTTTCTGAAATATAATGTTTAAATATGAAAATGAGGTGTCTATCCAAATCTAGTGTGATCATTTGCAAACTTATTTACAACTGAGTTCTGAACATTGGATAAAGCCAGAATTCCAATTCTCGTTTCATTTTCATGAAATTAAAGTCAAATGTTTTCATAGAGAGCCGCTTCGCACTGTTAGGAGTCATAAAGCCCAGGCCCCCTGCTTTGCCCACCGTCCACACTGCGTATGACCCAGATGTCTGAGGGTTGTGGAGCCATGTTGTTAATTCAGTTTGTGTCTGGCCAAGCTCATGGCTCAAATCCAGGCCACCAGAAAAACACTGGAAAGCTGCTCTTCCAGATACGTCTCCAAGAAAAGCCCTGGTTCCCTTTTCTCAGCATGGTGCTACAGCTTTTGAGTTGCTCTTAGTCTGACCACTTTGCCTTGGGAGACTCTTTTAGAGGCTGTTGGCCCGTAGAACACACTGTCACAATTACGGACAAATCCCTCCACCACAAGGTGGAAATTCTTCGAGCTTCATACATACCCGGTTCAGTTGCGAAGCTACGTTCCAACCCCTGCCTATAGCCACAAACTCTGGGTAGTGATGAAAAGAATGAGGTCATGGCCAAAAATAGTTTCTTCTATAGGGAGGCCAGGCTTAGCTTTAGAGATGCTGTGAGGAGCTCAGAACATCTGAGGGAGCTTGGAGAAAAACTGCTGTCGCTTTGTATTAAAAGGAGCCAGCTGAGGTGGTTCTGGCTTCTGAATCCTCCCATTTGTTCCCCAAATGGGAGGAGACCCCGGGGTAGGCACACAACACGCTGGACAAAATATTTATCTCCTCTGGCCTTTGAGTGTCTCGTGATCAAACTGGGGAAAAGGTTGTGGTTATGGTTGGCACTTTCATCCTTGCTTAGGCAAACACTGAGGTCAACACAGTCCTGCAGCCATTTGTCCTCACCACAGGACTCATTGCAGTATTTTCCTAAACAAGAGGTGTCACACCTCTGAAAAATTCAGTCTCAGTGGTTAAATGGAGATAGTAGGAGTCATGGAGGGCTTCCCCCCGCCCCCCAGAGTTTTCTGCACATCTCAATCTCATCTTTTCCAGTTGGTCCTCTCTCTCTGCCACCTGGAAATCTATATCCTGCTAAAATGATATATCATCAAAACACCTGGAGAGATGGATGCCTCAAATAATCATCCCTCCAAGCCAGACAGTCTGCACACACCAGGTAAAACAACGGTAGGTGCACAACACAGGGCGACTGTGGCTCGGAAAGTGGAGCTGCTTGCCTTCTAATGGGAGGGTCAGTGGTTTGATCTCCAGCTCCTCCAGTCTATACTGTACTTTGTACTATATACTGTATCTACCTTACATCCACAGCCAGTTTAGAATCACCAGTTAGCCTAATGTGTTCACCAAACAATGTTCCTTTGGGAGGAAGCTGGTGTACCCAGCTGAAACCCGCTCAGGCACAGGGAACGCATGCAAACGCCACACAGGAGCCTTCTCTTACCGTGACGTAGCTCACAGGTGGAGGTAAAGCAGGTATTTTTCTAACAGGAAGGTTGGTGGTTCATTCGCCAGCTGTCCCAGTGCACATGCCAAAGTGTTGTCGGGCAGGAACCCCAAGCTGCTCCTGATGCTTCCATCGGAGTGTGAGTGTGTGATAGTTAAATCCACTTTAATGGTGTAGAATAAAGTGCTGTATAAATGTGTGTGAATGAATGAATGAGGCTTACAAGGTGCTTTGAGTGCTCAGAGTAGAAAAGTGCTATATCCATTTAACCACTGCTCCACCTTTTACTGAACCTACAACTGCCCCAGATGAATCTGTCAGTTCTCTTAAAGGCCAAAAGATAAGGCAGTGTATGAGTGTGTGTGAATGGGTGAGTCAGGTTGTTGTGTAAAAGGGCTTTGAGTGCTCAGTTAGAGTAGAAAAGTGCTGGATATGTATTGGTGAAGTTCATTTTCAGTATATAAGTGGGAAAAGATGACTTTGAGAAAATGGCTTTTAGAGATATTTGAAACCTTTCTATTGTAAGGTAACCTATCAATACTGGAGGGAAACCCTTAAAGATCAGTCAGTCAGTCAAGAGGAAGAGGTGCCTTCTCACAAGAAGAGAGTGTTCTAGGGCTGGCATAAGCAGACTAAACCTACCCTGTTTTCCAAAGGCAGCAGGAACCAGAGCTCCCAGAGGAAACCTGGATATGTATAGGGAGGGATTGAACCCAGAAGCTCCACTGTAATGCAACAGGCTAACCACTGAACCACCGTGTTCATATTTTACAACACGGATTACATATTAATGGGTTTCATAGCGATAATTTTGATCACAATCACAGTGACGTCTGCAGCATATGAACACTTTAATGGCAGAGCGATAAGGAGCGTTATCCTGAGTATGCAATCCATAATCTGAGCTATAATCATTAACACTGATTATTCTGACATCTGCTCCAAAACGATCCCATTACTCAGGTCAGTGATGGAAGTCTTCTTCTGTCACATTTATAGTGCAGAATGCATCCATTGGAACATTATATGGACTGTATTAAAATTCTTGGGAACCATCTTCAGTTGAGTCATTTCTACCATTTGTGGATCAGATATATATATTCAAATTAGAAAAACAAAACTATATTTTTATTTGATCTGAATTTTTGTTGTCAGTCCTCTGTTGCTTTCAGTTGCTGTTTTTGTATTGCCTGAAAAATTGTAGTTAACATTTTATTGATTTGTTAGTTTTAATTTTTTTAATTAGTGTAATATTCAGGCTGTTTTCCAGGGGCAGATGTTCAGAATAGACATCACAGTATGAACACACTTTCTGTGAAGGCAGTTCACACTCAGTCATGCCCATGTTCTGAGTCTCAATAAGTGTCATGAGGCAGGTTGTGATGACCGATTTGTCCAGACTAACAAAAACTAAAGACACTTCCTGAGCATTTTTTGATTTCATTTTGGTTTTATGAATGCGCAGTGCTTTGTTAGTTTTTTAGTCTAGTTTTTTTTAGAGTCCAGTTAACTGAAATGTTTTTTACACCTAGCTTTATTTTTAGTTTAGTTTTAGTTAACTACAGTAAACTTGGCTCAGGTTTATGCAGAGTTTTTGTGAAAACACACCGCAGTGTGCCCAGTCTTTGTATATATTCACAGAGAACGAAGTACGCCATGAGTGTGTGTTCAGCTTGTGTGAGCAGGGAAGAAAAGTCAGGACTCCATGTCCCCGCGCTGCTGGTTTGTCCCGCTCGTCCAGCCTTGCACCGAATTTCTCACCTTTATTCTTCACGAGTACATTAACGCCCAGCACAAGTTTGGTTATGTCCTTAATCCTCTTGCTGTTTGTGGTATAAACAGTGATGTTGATCCTGGCTCAGGGTTGAATTAAGTTTCTCCTCCTCTGCCATCAGCAGCAGATTCTGAGAAGCCCGTAAACCGTAATGTTTTTGATACACACATAGCACAGTGTGTTTAAATAGAAGTCCCATTGTTGAATTGGCAATTGTCTGACATTTGCCACATCTGTCTGCAGCTCTCTGGCGGCTGTGAGCTGACCGTCGTCCTCCAGGACTTCACAGCAGGATGCAGCACGGAGATGTCTGTCACCACAGGTGAGAGCAGCTGCTTTGTTCTGTTCAAACTTATTTGTCTGCCTGTGCCCAGAGTTGTTACTGTAAATTCATAGATCATGTGCATTATAGCATTGACTGTATATAAAAGATGGACATAGCCAGCGTGACATCACCCATTCACTAATAAGGCCTTGTTATGAAGCCTCAATCTGAGCATTTTCAAAGACATCATAGAAGCAAGTCTTGTCACTCAGAACAGATTTTGGGTATTTATTTTAAAGCCCATTGCTAAATTAGTGAAGAGATACATAACTTTTACATCAAAATTTATTTGGACATAAAAACTGCAATGATAAAATCACCAGTCAAACCTGATTTAAAATATATAGACTCAAAACCTTGGTGACATAGATCAGGTAGAAAAAGCAAAGTGCGTCTCTGCTGATCCTGTAGCTTTACCCTCCTTTTTACCTCGAATGGGACCATAATTTAAAAAAAGTAACACTTTTTGTATTCAGTAAGACTTGGAACCTAAAGACTGAGGAAAATTTCAGGAAAGTGTTTACTAACGGCATAAATCAAGGTCGCAGTAGGATTGTTTTCAAACAGCCCCTGTACAACCCCCTACTTCCCCCTGCTTCCCCCTGCTGGCCATGGAAAGAATCCAGTTTTGATGCATTTCCATCTCTGCTTAAATTTTTTAGAACCAGAAGCTACTTTGATAGTCAGTGTTCAACCTAAGCCAGCTAAATGTATATATTTTAAGTTGGGCTGTATTTAAAGTGTTTAACACTGAAAGAACATATACTTTCCCTTTGAAAGCATGTTAAATGAAACTGTAAGCTAGCCTACCTGCTCTCCAGGTCAGACAGTGGAGCTGTTAGAGCGGCCTAGCGAGCGGCCCGGATGGTGTCTGATACGAACCACCGACCGCAGCCCACCACAGGAGGGACTGGTTCCCAGCTCTGCACTCTGCGTGTCCCACTCGCGCTCCAGTGTGGAGATGGACTGCTTCTTCGGCTCGGGGAAAGGTAGGAAGAAGAGTTTAGCTTTGCTTGGTTCACAGTTATGATGTCATTATTTGTCTTCTGTTTTTAATGCTTTTAAGGTGAGACACTGCATGACAACTGGGTCAAAATTTCAAATTAATTAAGCACCAGTTAGCATTAATATCCAAAAAAAAAAACCCCAACATATAAAACAAACTGCTCAGTGTATGTTTGGCATGTTTTCTTTCCAAGTGGCTCCAAATCTCATAATTAATCAGTGCATTAAAAACAGTCTTTACCTGCAGTTTTTGTTCTTAAGTCTGTTAAGACGAAAACCTGCTGTTGCGTGTAACTGCTTTATATGATGAGCTCTTTTCTGCTTCTATCCTGGTTCAGAGTCACTATGTTCTTCTTGGTGCTTTGTAAATGAATGATGTTATTGTGATGATTTGCTTATGTTGGTGATGTTTCATTGGCTCAGTTTTGCTCTTCATCAAAAAAAAAACAAAAAAAAAGCTTGTGAGGAGCTCACGTAAATCTACTTGAATGAAACGACAGGTTAGACTTGTACGAATTGCACCTTTATTTTTGTTTATAAATTGGAATGGTCAGCGTTACTCTGCAGTGACCCATGGCTGCTCTCAGACAGAACAGATGTTTCACAACTTAGTTACCTGTCTTAATATTTACTCTTGCTGAGAAAAGTAGAGAGCTGATCTGTACTGACCCCTACTGGTAAGATGCAGACATCACAGCCTGGCTCCCACTCACAACACTCTATGAGAATGTGTATCTGCATTATTTATACAGGGTGAGGTATAATGGTCTTTATATGGGTCTAACAGATGGCTTTAATGGAGGGAGTCTGTACCACATATCCTGAGCCTGAGCATGCGGAGAGGACGTTTCCGGTGTACTAGAGTGCACCATGTGGAAAGTCTGGCTGTGAGGTTTGGAAAAATCACTGGAAAAATGTAATCATTTTGACTTTGTGGTTTCTAACACCTTGTTGGTAGAGCGTGCATGTCGACAATATGATTTTTTTTTTTTTTTTAATCTCTTGACTGAGTCAGACTGTGATTTAAACCAACCTGGACGCATTCCAAAATGTGATCAGTGTCCCTGTTTACTGCATCGTGCATTACATTTATTGTCACTCTTGTCTCTGAATTCTGAGTGTTATCTGTGGAGTGGAGACTGCCAGTTGGTATCATCAGGACATTTCCTTGTGACCTGATGGTCTGTTTGGCCTGCTGTGAACTGAGCCATATATATATATATATATAAAAAGCAGGAATGAGTTAACAGAATCTTAGAGTTCATACTTCATGTGACTCTAGCCTTCCCTAGAGACTGTATTCTCGCACTGCCAGGTACATGGCGCAGGTGTGCACCTCAAAGCAGCACATAGATGCAGCCCACTGCCCGCTCTCTCTGTGTATCTACAAGGCATGTAATGTCAGTCTGCCTCCCTACACATAATGTTAAAGATGTCGCCCAGGGAAATGGATGATCGAAGGAAAGTGGAGAATAAAGAGTACCCCTCCCCAACCCCCCACCTCATATTAAAACACATGAATGAAGCAGAGGAAATGTTTAGAGAAGCTAGACGGGCCTTTCTTCTTCAGGAATGGTTCTTTTAATAGTGACCAAAATCTGCATTTTTAAATGGGTTGATGCCATGTGCAAGTAGGCAGGATAAACGGTTACATTTAGAATTGTTGTTGCTAGTAGCTGACAAATCTTGTTATCACTACAGAAGCTGACTTGTTTGCTGGATCTTAACCAAACTTTGTGTGGTCAATACCTATGATGGGTAGAAGATGTGCTAACGTTCATGAGCTTTTGGGAACAACAGTCCTGGTCACAAAGGGTCATTAAATGAATTATTTGTACTGTTGTTGGAGCTTACTGGGCAGCTGGATCCTAACCAGATTTTGTAAACCTAATCAGTATGATGGGCGGAAGAACTGATAACTATTTTGAGGTCCTAATGTCAAAGGTCAAAGTCACACATAGTCAGATTTAAGATATTTAATTTTCAGTCAGTTTTAATAACATAGTTGAGATGAACATGACTCCTAAAAATCGTCAAAAACGCGAGCGTGACATGTTCTGAGTGTGTCGTCAGTTTTGAACGTGGGCAGAAATCTTAATGAAACACATCTGAGGTAATAAAGTCCAGGGGGTTATTAATTCAGTTATGAACAGGTGACACGTGCACATTTACACAGGTTATTTCTCCAAACGAAAGAAAAGCTGCATGACCTAAGACAAGACGCATCATCAATCACTGCAATAAAACATTATGATGTATGGACACTGAAGGGACCTCAAAGTTATCACAATATTTTATAGACAAAAAAACTGAAAAATTTGATTCTCTTTGATCTCCACATTGATTTTTATCACGGAACGTTAGTCAAATTTAGCGAGTCAGCTTAAAGGCAACATCAAAGTAATATTTGAATAAATGTCACCCTTGCCTTCGCTCTCCTGTGGTGGCACATCTCGTCAGTTCAGGCGCAACAATCTCACTTACCACCCACCCACCTGCTCTACTTCCTGAGACATAACCACCCCTTTAACAGCCAGGGTGTGACCACTTCTGTGGACAAGTAGCTTCTTGGAGATATAGGTGAGGGTTGGGTAAGCCGTGAGGAATTGCCAGGACTCCTATCCAGGAGATGCTGCTGAAGCAGAACCTATCCAAAGCCAGTGTTGGCAAATTAGTTTGGAAAAGAATGTTTATATGTGGTGCAGAGATGCGTCTGAGTAATTTCAGGCATCTAAAGTTGATTTCTACATGGCTAAACATCTGAGGGTAAGATCACTCAAACAGGACAGACTGGTCCTGATCATTTCAACAGGGCGAGTCTGTCCTGTTTGAGTGATCTGACTTTATTTTCTTGCCATTTTGAAAATGGGCAGCTAATGGGCTCTATCAAAAGGGTAATTATACAGTATATGTGCACATTTTAGTATATTTATCCACTTGTGAACAATTGCTCTGGAATATTATCTGCTGTAAAATAAAAACCTATCGGTGGATGATATAAAATGGGACACTTTCTGTGGTTACTGCTTCTGAAATCACACGACTGGTGTTTGTCTTACATAGGGTGCTGTTGAGCTGCTTGAGCACCTCCACCCTGCACCTGTTCCGTGTCATATCTGAAATGTGTGCTGCAGCTTATCAACATGATAAGTAGGAATCATTTTTTTTCATAAAGGAGGAAATGGCAGCTGAATTTTCTCATTTATTTGGTGTGCAATCATGCTTGGTAGCCGTTCACTAAGCACTTATTCATGTGTCACTCCCTCCCATATTATAAACACACCAACCTTCGCATACACACACACACACACACATGCTTGCACCACACAGAAGTTTGGTTTCCTAATAAAACCGTCCTTCCTGCCACTCGGTTTCTGGGTTTCATTACATGATAGAGGAGGTTTGTGCCTGTGACCAAGTTGCTCTTCCCTGTTGTCTCAATTTGACTCTCACAGACACAGTTTGGGATCAGCTGATTTGCCTGCCGCAGCCACAACGTTTCCTGCTTTCGAGAAAATGACAAGGCTGCTTTGTGTCTCTGCGGAGCGATGCAAATTGCTCAAATACGGCCGCTACACATGGAAATCAACCCACACACTAAGGAGACCCCTTATAGGACAGTGTGGGTGACTGTTGCACTAGTTAGCTGACTTTTTTCTTAGTTTCTATCATCACAGATGATTCAAGCTTACACACAGCAGTCGCATGTAAAGCAGTGCATGTTTACCCACTAGAATGTAAGTTGTGAAGTTTTTTGTTAATCATTCCAGCAATGGATTGTTACCAAAATCCGTATTTGCTATGGAAACTAATCAGTAGTATTATATGCAAGGCAAATACAGCATACAGAAAACCTCTAGTGTCCTTATGTTTAGAAACACAAACACACACACACACACACACACACACACACACACACACACACACACACACACACACCCCCACACCCTAAATGTCCACCACTGGCCTCCCTGTGATTCCAGTGCAGACTTCCCCACTGTTATGTTAATACATCACTCATTTGTGGCTTGAAACTCTCATTGTGTAACAGCAGAAATGATTCTGAACACAGGCTGATGGGTGTTTAATTAACTGTCCTCCATTCAGTAATGAATGAGTCAAAACTGCTAATTAACCCTACAGAATCCCTGCTAATTAAATACTGAGGACAAAAACTGCTGAGCTCTTTCAAGCTTCCCTCTGTGTGTGGGTGTGTGTGAGTGAGTGTGAGTGTGTGTGCGTGTGTGTCGGGTCTTGTGACTGCTCTGTAAAGTAGGTCTCCTTGTCCTCTGAAAGACTGTGAAGACATTGAGTTAACTGAACTGAAACACAGTGACGATGGAATTTGGTCACTAAAACAGATGGAAGCCGGAGCAGCAACTCTTTATGCCATATTCATAAGAAAGTGGAGTTTTCCGGCTGCTTCTCCAGTCCTGGAAAACTCCTTGACAATGTTAAAAAATCATTTAGTCCTGAAGAATATATATACATTTTGGGTGCGTCCGTTTTTCAAAGAACTGAACGTTTTAAATGTGACAGAAGGTTGTTTAATGTGTCATCAGACTTCTGTTCAGAGGAACATTATTTTGTGGAAACAATGCTAACAGTATGATATATCCTTTATTTTATTTTTGTTTCTCTCCATGTTCACCAAGTTCTTTATCCGAGTGCATTTTGGAAATGATTAAGTAGGACTGGGTTAGTGCTAACTCAAAGTGAAGTATTATTCCTATTTTTCATGCTGCAGAGCATCAGTAAGGGGCGGATAAAATGGGACACTGCAGGGAAACGGCACTGCTGGAGTCCCTTTATCTAGGCTAAGTGCATGTGCTTTGTCTTACCTGCTGCTGTAGAGCTCGTCAAGGTACGTGGCAGGAAGGAATTTGCAGGCCTTTGCTCATCAGATGCTAAGCTGGTCCAGCTAATCAGTTGGTAGGAAAGCCAGCCACTCTTCATGTCTGGCATTAGATGTGACCGAGCCCAGGTGGAAACTTTTACCAATATCTGCGGGATTCTGCAAAATGTTTTTTTACTTGTTAGATTATCGCCGATTAGTAAAAGTAAATCATAATCATGGTCTCCTGAGCAAATATGCTGTTTTTTGTTTTTTTTTTCTTTTCAAACAATAAATCAACCTAAATTTTCTCAGCATTACTACAAGCTGAAATATCTATTCACTCAAGTTTTTAAATTTAAACATTTTTAATTGAATCATGAAGATTTCTGGGCATGTTTTTAGGACGGCCTTTTCACGCCGATCAAAGTCACAGCAACACACGCCAGCCACAGAGAGGAGGAAACGGCAAACGTGTGCCTCTTCAAACTCTGCAGAATTCTGTCTGTGCCAGGTTGCTGGAGAGGAGAGTCGATCTCAGGAGGAACAATGTGGTTGTTGTCCTGGTCATGGCACATCAGACCTGCTCTTCATCCTCTCGAGTATACTCAAGGGTGCATGGGAGTATGCCCAACCACGTGCCTTGTTGATTTGGAGATAGTATTTGACGGCCAGAATGCAGGAATATGGGGTATCAGGCCCGTTGTTTCTGCGGATACTTTGGGTCTGTTGGCTTCATCAGGTCAGGATCTGCAGCCGAGTGCGACGTGGCTGGGATGAGGATTGACTCCTCCAAGTCTGAGATCATGGTTCTCCGAGGGATGAGGGTGGCGTGCCCACTCTGGGTTGGGAGGGAGTTGTGGCTCCAAGCGGAGGAGGTTAAGTGTGTTGAGGGGAGAGTGGAACAGGAGATTGACAGATGGATGGGAATAACGTCTGCAGTGATGTGGAGACTGAATGTGTCTGCCTTGGTGAAGAGAGAGCCGAGTGTGAAGGCATAGCTTTCTGTTTACCAGTCAATGTACATTTCTACCCCCACCTGTGGTCCTGAAAGAACATGAACATGATTATTTAAGCCAAGTCACCCGTGTGGGAAGCCGACAGGAAAGTAGCTGGACCGAGGGAGAGCGTGGTCAATGGGTCCGGAATTGCCCAAGGATTTGAAAAATCTAGCATCATGGGGGGAGCTTGGTCAGCTTTCATTGGCATGACTGAGACATTATATTTTAATTCACTGTCCACTTCTGCTGTATACTCCCATAATATAAAGATGGATAACATGATAGCCCCGCAGACCTTTAGGAGGAAAGGTCAAACACCTCTCCTGTACAGATTATCCAAACTAAGAAATCGAGGTACCAGTGATACAGATATTGTTACCTGTTTTTATATATAGAAGTTGTTCTTTACTTGTTTATTCAAGTATTTATTTCACTGTTCAATTTCTTGTTGATTAGTTGCTGAAATTACAATTAATTTAAATGATGCTTCACATTAGCTCACCAAATGCTTACTCTGAGGTGTCACATCGATGGCTGCTGAGTTGCTTCTAGAAGGTTTTGATGCCTAAATATAACCAACTCAGAAAGACTCACTAAAAACACCACAAAAATCTCCCTCCATCAACATATTCTTTACCTTTACCTGTACAACTCGTCAGTAGACATCCTGCCACATTAGAGACATTAGCATTGCAAGTGTGAAAACATTTTGAGAGTCCTTGGCATTCGACCTTTTCTCATTTACGTGCAAGGAAATGTTGTTCTGTAGTGATGATTAACTCAGTACAGTTCTTCATGACAGCTCTATCAGTAATGATTCTGCCACTTCAGAATATTGACATAAGAGGGAGCTGTTTGGAGTGTGGTTTGATTAAAAATTAATCTTCTGAAAAGGGTTTAAAACACACATTCCCTCTGTCACTTCTTTCTCTTACTCACACAAAGCCACACACAGTGTTGGAACCTTAGTCCCTGCTCTCCACAATGAGTAAGTATCTCCAGTAATTAACGCTGACTTCTATTCCTGTGAGCTGACATGTGGGAGGGAGTGGGAGAAACCCAACAACTTTGTCTGAGAAATAAAGGGGAGAGAGAGAGAGAGAGAGAGAGAGAGAGGGAGACTGTAAGTGAGTAGGCTCCTCCTCCTCCACCTCCTCCCTCGTTTCTCCCTCTCTCTTTGCTGAAACTCAGTAGTGTGGAACTGAAACTCTTGGCGCTCGCGTACTGAGTCAGTCAGTCTCGTTAACAGGTTGACAAGCCGGTTAGCAGCTGAGTCGGACCTGCTGGAGAGAGGTGTGCCTGTGAGTGTGTGAAGGAATGAAAGGCGGGTGTGAGTTTAGGATGTCTGTGTGAGCAAGAATGAAGCGAGGCCGCCGTTGCTGTGGATGGATCCTCGCCCGCTGTTGCTGCTGCTGCATCGGTGCAGGTGGGATAAGATATAGACACACACAAGTCAGTGTGTGTGTGTGTGTGTGTGTGTGGGCCACGTGACTCTTACTATACGCTGGCATGTGTTGCATAGTTTACAAATAAGGTGTCTGTTGTGATGTAGAGAGCAGGTTTCTGAAACGCTGTGTGTGTGTGTGAGATTGATAAGAATGAAGCAGAGTTTGCTGAACCAAGACACAGACATAAAGAATCATTTCTGTTCTTGATTTTTCTCTTTTTAAAACGTCTTTGCCTCAGTGGAAACTTATTTGAATTGAAAATGAAGTGTGAAGCAGGAAGTTGTGTGTCAGACTGAAAAGGACAGTTTCTTATCTTTGGATATAGAGTCATATGTTGGATTGAGCAATCAGCATACTGCTGTGTGTGTGTGTGTGTGTGTGTGTGTGTGTGGGTGTTTAGCAGGTTTGACAGAACCTTTGGCCTGCTTCAAAGCATTTGCACTGACTCAGTAATATATATATAATCTGTTTCTCAGTGACCAGGTAACATTAGAAATCTGGCATGACTGAGTTCAAAGGTGAACAAAGTTTATAAACATGTATGATATATAAGGCAAACAGAGACACAGATACCAGTTATCACTGTAACAGCAGAGCTTTTATGTCTGAACTGAGTCTCTTTAAAATATAACAAGCGAGGGATAAAAGCAGGAGCTATTTAAATTCAGTGTGGGAAGTTTTTCATTAACAGTAGTTTAAGGTTTGTCTTTCTCAGCATTGGCTGGTTGTTTGCTTTGCTTTGTGTTTTAAATTGAGGGCAGGCAGCTGCCCTCCAGACAGACAATATAACAGGTCATTTGTTGTTGTAAAGGCTGACTTCAGCAGTGGAAACAAATCACACTATCACAATCATAAAAAAACATCCATATAATCTGTACTCGCAGTTATCCTTTAGGATCATTTCCAAACTTAACCATATGCCAGAGGTCAAGGTGCCACAAGTGAATGGTTTAGTTGTTTTTTTAACAGACATCAAGTTCTCATAAACTGTAATTTTATATGCAAAAGTACAATCAAAATAAATGTTCCGATATGCATATTTTTCCAGACAATGAATCTGAACATTGGCCAAAGCCAGGTTCGTACTTATTGGCAGTTATTTTTGTTTTTTGCATAGGAGATTTGGATGATTTAGGTCAAAATACTGTTGTATAAATCAGCGTCTTACTGACAGCCTGTACGAACAAGGCAGTAAGAAACCAGACAGGTATAAAAATGGTGAACTGCTTAGTAAAGATGGCATTTGTCGGCCTGATGTCCAGTGGTTAGCACTGTTTCCTTACAGGTTGAATCTTCCCAGGGCCTTTCAGTGTGTCATTTGCACATTGTCCCTGTGCCTTAGTGGGTTTTCTGTGGGTTCCCCTTCATAGTCTGAAAAATACACGGTAGGTTAAGTTGTGATTCTTAATTGGCCATGAGTGTGGATGTGGGAGAGAAAAAGTCCTTGAGTTACATAGAATGAATGTGGCTGGCAGTCTGAAGCACTTTGAGTGGTCAGTAAACCCAGAAAAGTGCTATATGATGCCAGTCTATTACATTCTTAGGAAACAGGCTTTAGAGATAATGTGCTGGACCATTATATGTGAGTATATTTTCTAACAGACATTGATTATGATTGATTATAAGGTGATTAGACTTGTGCTACGGGTTTTCTAAAATTTTGTGTTGAAACATGTAAATGATGTATTAGTTCAATAAATCAGTTTGCATAAACCCAGCCATATTTATCCATGAAGCCTGATGACTCAAATCAATTAGTTAAATTACAGGCTTGTCTTGAAGACACAAAGACCTGGATGGCCAGTAATCTTTTACTTTTAAATTCAGACAAAACTGAGATTATTGTATTTGGCCCTAAAAACCTCAGAAACACTCTTTCTAACCAGATACTTACCCTGGACGGCATTACTTTGGCCTCCAGTGACACTGTGAGGAATCTTGGAGTTATTTTTGATCAGCTTATGTCCTTCAATGCTCACATTAAACAAATATGTATTGCCAAAATTAGAAACATCCTGTCTCAGAGTGATGCTGAAAAACTAGTTCATGCATTTATTACTTCTAGGCTTGATTATTGTAATTCTTTGTTATCTGGCTGTTCTAAAAGCTCTCTAAAAAGCCTCCAGTTGATCCAAAATGCTGCAGTCAGAGTACTGACAGGGACTAGAAAGAGATCATATTTCCCCTACTCTAGCTTCTCTTCATTGGCTCCCTGTTAAATCAAGAATTGAATTTAAAATCCTTCTACTCACTTACAAAGTCTTGAACAATCAGGCCCCATCCTATCATAAAGACCTCATTGTACCATATTTTCCCTACTTGTGGTTCCTAAAGTGTTTAAAAGTAGAATGGGAGGCAGAGCCTTCAGCTATCAGGCCCCTCTCCTGTGGAACC
>VUQH01047325.1:16521-30936 GCA_015106775.1 Etroplus canarensis
GAAGGTACCACCAACTCTGAGGTTTTACAGAGACATATGCTGCCATCAAGGCCACGTCTCTTCTTGGGACGTCCATGCTTTTTTCAGCAGGACAGTGCCAGATATTGGACAAAGGATGTTGAAGATGGAGCTGCCAGGCAGGAGAACAAGAGGAAGACCACAAAGAATGTTTAGCGATGTAGTGAAGGAGGATATGCAGAGGGTTGGTGTGAGGGAAGAGGATGCAAGGGATAGGATGAGATGGAGGCAGATGATCCGCTGTGGCGACCCCTAACGGGAACAGCCGAAAGAAGAAGTAGTGCCAGACCACATTCAGCACAGCTTGAAAATGTCTGGAGCATCATGAAGAGGAGAATCAGACGATGGAGCACAGCCTGCTGAGCAGCTGAAGAGTTTTATTAAACAAGAATGGATAAGAGTTCACCTGCAAAACTGCAACAATCAGGATCCTCACTTCCAAACCATTAAAGTCTTATTAAAGAGAAAGGTGATTGAACACAGTGGGAAACATGACATTGTCCCAACACTGGTTGTGTAGTTTTACAATAAAATTTTACTTTTGTCATTAAAGTAAAGGTTCACAGATTTTTTTTTTTTTACTGCACTTTGGAAAATTTCTGAACTTTTCCAGAAATGCTGTTTGTATTTGACACTGAATTTACAGCATTTCTCTCTTTCCCTTAAACAACGTAACTGCGTGATCAGCTGTAACGTTACAGTTTTTGTGCTCTGTCAGGGCGTTTCGACGGGTGGTGTGTGTCAAAGTTAAATCAGCACGAATGAAAAGATCCATGTTTACCCGGAATAACAAGGTGAGAAACATCACTCTGATCACCTGTCAGTGGTTTTAATATTACGGCTGGTCCAAGCACTTTTCCTAAAAACACAACTAAATAACGTTAAAAATGTGTTTCCCGAGAACACTTCACGTCACATCTTACTCCAGCGGGGATCACAGAGCAACCAGAGCATAAGCCATAGTGTGCACAAGTTACCTCGGACATAGTAGCGGACTCCTGCTCTGAAGCAGCTCCTCCTGGAGATAATGCTCCACTCAAACACCTTTCCATTGATGCAGCTGGACTTCATGGTGACGACTAAATAACAGGTGTGTTAAGAACAAAACGGTGCTGACAGGGAATTTTTCGGATACAAGGGTATGATAACAACGATTCATAATATAATAATATAAGGAAACATTTCTGATGCCTGCTCAGTCAAAGCAGAGAAGAGTTTTGTCTTGTGGGACCAGAAAACAAAACCCTTTTTTAATATATTTTTAATCTGTGTACTGTTGCTGCTTTTCACCATGTGATATTTACCTAATAATCTTTCCTACGGCACCACAATAAAGCATTTAAAGCCCACATAGCAGTCTGTTTCAGAACTCATAAAATCTAAAAATAAAGCTATCCAAGTTCCACGTCACACAGATAATGTTAATAATTGATTCTGCTGAATTAATCATTCTCTTAAATGGAACAGCCCATTTTCAGTTTTATCAGAAAAGGAATAAATGGTGGCAGGACGATAACAACAGGAAAGGATACAACCATGGATGACAGGGCACACAAACATGTGTAACTGTAAAATTAGAGCAGGGGAAGGTAAGACACATTATTATCCCTCTACACGTACAAGTGTACAGTACAGTACAAGGACCACACTGAGAAACACACTGAGAACATTCCACTGCCTACAGTCCACACCATGTGTATTTGGGTGTCTTGTTTTTCAGGCGCTGTTGTTTAGCACAAACTGCTGAAAACACAATAATGGATACTAAGAAATCTCAGCTTTGATCTCAGCAGATTTGCTTCAGCAGAGATCTGCATGGCAACAGGTTTATGGAGACAAAGTTTCTCAAACTGTGTATAACTTTGGACCATCTATGCTACACTTGCAGACTCTTGCATATAGGGTTTATATATGTTTATCTTCTTTTATCTGCATTTTCTATCTTTATTTATATATTTAACGGATTCCAGGTGGGGACACAAGCCCCTCTAACTATGGAGTGTTGCGTCAGGAAGGGCATCCAGCATAAAACCTTTGCCAAATTACCGATGTGGATTAATCTCAACTCTGGGCCACACATGAGCTTTTTTGTATGTCCGGTTACTTTTGAAACATTGCAGTTTGGAAAGGTCTCACACAGTTTTGCCGTACGGACTTGACACTTTAAAGGGCCCATGTGGTAAACATGCGTTGGGACTGTGTCTTGTGATTTCGTAAAATTGGGAGCACAACATAAGATTGTGAAAACTGGAATTTACTTCTAAGCAAGCGCATCTTACCTCTGGCTGTGCTATGAACTCTCTCAACAAGTGGCCGTTCCAGACAAAACGCTGATCTGCCTGAAACACGGACAGCGGAAAGCATGGTCACTTGGAGTTCCCATCATGCTGCACTGCAGAGTATTTGAAGCCCAGCAGCTGAGGGTGCTTGTGCACTAAAAGCCGACCTCTGAACTCTTACTGCAGGATTAACTGTGGTTCCAGTTGTGCATTTAACCGCAGCCACAGCTAGTCTTCCAATCAAATATGACAAATATGTTACCCTCTCCAGTAGGCTCATCTCCTGAAACTCTGGGCTGGTGTTTGCCAGGCGCTGCAGACTGTGGGTCAGATCATAGTCTGTAGCAAAGTAGAAGCCATCCGTATGAAGTACACTGTTGATCATGGACAGGATGGTTTTGTTGTCCTGCATCTGCAACAAGAAATGAACCCAGCAAAGAAGTGAGCGATAAAACCAACTCTGAAACACCCAACAGTTCACCTGATTAGTTGTGAGATGCAATGCTGCTCCCTGCTGCTTGGCTTGACATAACTAGTGAAGAACTTTTTACAAAGGGAGTACAAAGTGGCAGTCCAAAAGATAGGGACATGTATGATATAGAGCATCCCAGATTATACTGAATCTGGAGAAATTGCCGTGTGCCCGTTTTATTGATTCACATTTACAGGAGAAAGGCACGAACCTGAATTTCAAATCGGTGCTCTCAGACACGTAACGGCACTCAGATGGGAAGCTGCTGTCTTTTTAGCATGGATAGCACACCGTTCAGGGTACATCTAATTTCCACCTGCATTTAGCTGTGTGCTAAGTATGGTCTCACTTGTCTTTTTGTTTTTAAGGTTGTTACTCTGCACTCTCAGTTGAAGCCACTTCCAAATGAAAAGAAGTTAAATGTTTGAATCCACACGCTAGCAGAAGTGTCACAGCCAGGGAACAGAGGCTTCAGAGGGTCGTTCAAACGTGTGGCACTGATGGAGCTGCAGAGGAAAGTCTGATATGCATGTGCAGCTGAGGTAGAACTGTAGACTGTGTGGTATACAAAGGAATATATCAAATGTATCTTCAGCTGCTCCCCAAGGGGTCACCACAACAGAATAATCTGCATCGGTGGTTTGGCAGATTTTTTTTTATGCCGGATGCCCTTCCTGACACAACCCTCCATGGTGAGTGGGGCTTCTGTCCCCACACGCTCTTTAGTTCATGAACACAGCTAAAGGGCTGTCACGTTCAGCCTGTGAAAAATGTGAATCCAAGACTTTGAGTTATCATTTTGCTCTTGGTTTGATTAAAAGTCCTATAAAAGCAGAAAGTGTCAAGTGTCCCCTTCAGAGCTGTGACAGGTTGCTGTGAGTGGGCTGCATGGTGGCCTTCTCGTATGAACAACCAGAGTGCAGTGTTCTGTTCGACTCAGGAGAACACGTGTTTGTGGACGAGTTGAAGACTTTGAGGAGCAAATTCTACAAGCAAAGCCCGCGTGAAACACATGTATGATTAAAATAAACATGCTAATGAACTAAATATGTCTGGCCCTCGGTGTGATTCTCACTACTCCTGTGGTCCTCAGTCAAACGAAATTTAACAGTTTATCACTCGGCACAAGAGCTTGGGTGCCATCTAGTGGTCATTCCATGAAATGACAAAAACCTCATTTTAATGAAAACAGGTTAAAACAAATGAAGCGCCATCAGCACCAAGCAAGACCCTTCACAGACACTGGACTAGTACTTAGAAAAATTCACAATATGATCTGCAAGTGGCACGGTGAAAAGTATTTACTGACAAATGTCAGTGATTGAGGATGGACCTCTGAAACCTAGATCCTGTTCCAGAAAGCAGGCTTATGGAGAACTCTTAGTTAATCCCAGTATGAGTATATGATCTTTCTGTTCCACAGAGTGAGCTCACTTAAACTCTACAGTCTGTTACCAAGGAAACTGGCAGCTTTTCTTCACCAAAGTTTCTCTCTGACTCGTCCCCTCCTGCTGCACCTGAACCAGCTGACTGAACTTGAGTCATATATTATTGTGATGTATCAATATCACCATCATCAGTCCATTTCCATTTCCTGGTGACCAATATTATAATGCATTAAAACTACTTAAAACGCCACAGCTGTCATTTTGTCTGATGGCCCACACAGCAGTGTTTAAAGAAATCTTATCATGCCTGAAATTAAGAGCAGCATACCTCCCAGCACTGGGCCGTATGGATCGGTATATTAAAACATCAAGTGAGACTAACAGTAATTTATGAAGGCCGAACAGATTTAAAAGAGCAAAGTGTGACCAAATAAAAGCCATGTCATCAGAAGGCATCCAGATGATCGCACCTGGCTGTCTGTCAGGTGTAGTATGGTCTTTTTATAGGAGATTATGTCAAAGTCCAGAGCCTTCCACACAGCATGGCCCAGCAAATCTCCCACCTTCTTCTTCTTCGTGATGACAATCAGGTACATACCTAGAACAACCAGAAGAGAGGATGCACAGACGGGTAAAAATGCACTGGAAGGTTCTCTCACTTGACTGACCTGTAGGCATACTGAACTTACCTGCCACCAAACGTATAGTTCCCATCAGTCCACATATTGGCCTGGTCTCAGCTGATGCAGGGATGTCCCTCCTCACTATGCGTAACAACAGGGATACAATAACGGTTAGTATGTCCACCATCCACCCATCCATCCACTTCAGCGTCACAGGGGCTGGAGCCTATCCCAGCAGTCATAGGGTGAGAGGTGGGGTACACCCTTGACAGGTCACCAGCATACAGCAGAGCCAACACAGACAGACCGACAACCATTCACGCTCACATTCACAACCCAGTTTGGACTGGGAGAGAACCCACACACACAGGGGGAGCATGTAAGCTCCACACAGAAAGGCCCCAGCCAGCTGGTGGATTCCAACCCAGGACCTTCTTGCTGTGAGGCCAACACTGCACCACTGTGCTGCCTGTTCACAGTACAAACAGCTGTGAAATCATCTGACCTGGGACTGCAGTTACAGAAGCTATTTTTTATTGTCTCATTGATTATCCACGCTCCTGGCTTATCACGGCGTATCAGAAAATAGAGTCACGCCTTAGAGCAAAACATGACGTGCTTTTTTTCTGCACAGAGAACATTTTGGGCAGCTTGTGATTGGTCATGTGATGCCAGTGCCACCCCTTTCATGTGAGAAAGTGTAGTCTGGGAAACCCTAGGTTGACTTATCTTTTTCATACCCACCTTCGCTTAATGAAAATTTGGATGTTAAGTAAGCAAATCCACATACGGAAAAGATACCCTAGGTATACAGGCAGCCCTGCAGCCCTATCAGCCATGCTTGTGGACCTGCCACTGATGGGCCTGCAGTGTAAGATGATTAGGGGAAAGAGGGGGATTTGTATAACAGAAAATACTGCTCTCTTGTTACATCCCAGCTAGCAGCTCATGGCTGCTGTCTGAGCATGCAGGAATGCAGACGAGCTGTTGCTGAGGCATATCCATTTGGTGGAGCTGTTTCTGGTCCTGAGGCATTTCTTTCTGTTCCTCGGGCATGATCACATCTTAGCTAGGGCAGACAACAGAACAGCACATATACACCAGCAGGGGGAACACACTCTGTGACATCATACAGAGCGGCCCACAGCCTGATCATGTGGAGCAGCGACCCGCCGCTCTCACACACCTTCACAGTGTGTTGAAAACCAGATCAGTTTAGAAAAGCACAATATAAATGTGAGTCCATCACAACCATTTCATTTCACTCTGGTGACTTTTTTAATTCCAGCCTTGGAAATCATGACTGATGATTTTTATAAACGTACATAACAATAAAATGAGCGTTCACTTTCAGAAGAGCAAGTTAAGAAACTGAAATGCAGCAAATTACTGAGTAGGCCAGATCACGTGACCTGACAGGTCAGGTTGGTTGTTTAGACCACCTTATCCCTGGTTGTTCAGCACATCAGTAGTATGCTACTGGTACTATTTAAACCAGTGGTACCTGTTCCATGGTTGGGTCGTCAGCGACTAAACTGGCACCTTCACTAAACTTGTCTGGGTAATGCAACAGCACTAAAACAAAAGCTGTTAAAGAGCAGATGAGCACTTTAGAATGCCAATGTCCAACCCAGGGGCAGAGGGCAGTACTGCTATAAGTCCACATGGTGGACTGTTGTTGCTAGGTAGCGTGGTTGATCTAGGCAGGCACCACCCGGCCACCATTCTGCTGCTGCCTACCTGGATCTTGGACCGTGGAACGTCCACTTTCTCTGCGTCTCTTCTGACCCCCGTATCCCTCTCCTCGCAAGTCAGCTACTTAAAACTGGCACATCTTAAACCTGACATTGTAGCTTTGAGCACAACATGGCTGAATGGAAGCAGAGCTGTCTGTGAAGAGAACTACAGCTTCTTCTGGCACGGTCACCCAGATGGCAAAAGGTTACACCACGCTGTTGCCAACTTTTTGAATCCCCGTGACTTTACTCCTGTAGCAGTCTCACCAAGCCTGGTGACAGCAAAAGCACAACTGCATGGCATCTCTATACATTCATAAGCTGCTATGCCCCAACCTTGCGCACATCTTTTGAAGAAAAAGGCTCATTTTACGTGGTTCTGGAAAATCTGGTTTGGGCAACACCAGCAGGGGACCGCCTGGTGACATTAGGTGGCCTTAATGCAGAGGTGGGATCTAACACCACTGCACGGCACGGTGTCCTCAGCCCTCACAGCACAGGCAAAATGGATGAGAACGGGCAACAGCTGTTGGAACTGTGCCCTCGCCACAATCTCTGCATTCCTTCGTGCTTTTTCAAAGGTTCAGATCAAGCTAAAGCCACTTGAAAACACCCTAGGTCTGGTGATAGGCATCAGCTGAACCATGTTTTAGTGAGATGATCTGTCAAGTCACCAGCTGTAACGCACATCGTGTGCTGGTTTGCTGTAGGCTCAGCGTGAGGAGGATAGTCGCACCTGAACCTCCTGCATCACCTCACCCGTCCGGCTATGCCAAATTTTCATGCACAGTACCAGCGGTACCTTCAGCTGCTCCCTTGTATTTTCCCCAAGGGGTTGACACAGTGGACTAATCCGCATTGGTAATCTGGTAGATGTTTTATGCCGGATGCCCTTAGCATTACATTTCTGGTAATTTAGCCAAATTAGCAGCAACAAATAACCCAGTTCTATACTGGGAATTCTGGCATCAGTGCCTCTGCACAAGCTCGCAAGCAGTCTGACTAGTTTCACAGCAGTGCTGATCTTCTCATCTCTGCTGTAGCAGCGAAAAACATCACCCACCTAACATTTCTAAATAAACCTGAAGTTGAGCGTTTCGCGAGGCAAGCCCTTTACCACCACTGGCTCGAGCTGAGCGAGCGTATCTGCAGGTGCGCCGACACTGGAAATCCGCAAGGTACGTACAGCGGCATGGAGGAAGACTGCACCTCTATGTGCATGTGAAAGGCTCACTGCTGACTGAGTTGAAGCCCCATCTGGACCACTGGTTTCAGCATTACAGTACCTTGCATGGAACTCCGGTCCATGCCAGCCCATGTACAATCACAGCAGCTGTGACCCAGCTTCCTGTATGTCCCAATTTGGACCAACCATTCACTGCTGGCGAGGTCAGACAGGCAAGCACGTTCACCACAAAAAGCCAAATCCCCAGGTGCACAGGGAATTCTGCCAGAACTTCTCACAAATGAGTTGTTGATTCTTTTGAACAACTGCTGGAAAAGTCATACAGTGCCAGCTGAACGTCACGATGCAAACACTAACTGTAAAAAACATGACAGTAATAACTACTGGGGCATCTGCTGCTGTGTAGCCAGGAAGGTGTGGCTGGGCGATAAAACAATAATGAGGTTTATCACGAATAATCTTTATCTCGATACGTGGTCGATAAAACTCACGCCATTCATGTTTTGACAGACAATCATAATGAGAACAGCGCTGCTCCAACCAATCACATGGCTGGGAAGGGGCTGCATTCGTGTTAGTTAGGTTGAGCGCGAACCAATCATGTGGCTGGAAGATTTACAGCCACGTCAGGTTAGGTAGAGAGCAGGCGCAGCAGCCGGCAGCAGGACACACGCTACTGTTTGGGCTTCTGCAGCCACGCCCTCCACATCTCTTATTTTAATATCAACCTTTATTTAACGTCCGGAGAAAACCTTTACAAAGGGAGACCATGCAAACTCCACACAGAATGGCCCTATCTGGGTTTGAACCCAGGACCCTCTTGTTGTGAGGCAGCAGTGTTAACCACTGAACCACTGATCCATCAAGCTGCCAGAGAGGAAGAGAGGGAGCAAAAATAAAACCCGAGCAACAGTCTTACCAAAGGAGACACGGCTACAGACATAGCGCGGGGTTCAAAAGACGAGGACATTGGCTCCCACTGCCTACTGCCGCCCGTTCAGCTCAGTAAAGTTAAACATATTTACAGCTGTAACCACAGTGTACTTTATTAGAGCCACCAACTGCTGTGAAATCTCGTGTTTGCATTGTTACAGCGCGGTGACGTCTCCCGATGTGTGTTTATTAAGGCAGGAGGTCCGTGAGCATTAAAATCATTAACTCACTGAATTTTCAGCCAGTTTTCAACTGTTTTTGTTCCGTGTTTTTCTCCGTCTCTGTAATGTAGTCATTTACACATTTGCCTTACTAGAAAAAAGGTCCCCGGTTCGATTCCAGGTGGGGACACAAGCCCCTCTTGCCATAGAGGGTTGTGTCAGGAAGGGCATCCGGCAGAAAAACTCTGCCAAATTACCGATGCAGATCAATCCACTGTGGTGTCCCCTGGGAAAAACTACAAGGGAGAGTCTGGAGGTGCATTTTTGGTTTCTGATTGACTTTTGTGGTTTCCCACGCGCCCCCGTACAGCACCTGATCTCCAGCTAGTCCAGAATGCCAAGAGACTTCAAGAAAAACAGCTTAAAAATGTTACATCTTATCTATATAATATTTTTAGTTAAATACAGGTTTAAAATAATTATTGATATTTTACCCTGCATCCTACGTTTTGGAACAGCGTGGTGTGTGTTTGCTTACCTGTTAGAGTCATGTCAGTTGACACCCTGTCAATAGCCAGCACATCCTCGGAGCCATCATCACAAGCCTCTATGTAAAACTTCTCTGGGGTGGTGTGCCTGGAACAGAGCAGACCCGCTTCAGAACCCACAACATCAGCCCAGCAGCAAACACAAGCTCAGCTACAGGGGCATGTCTAGACGGGGGGGGGGCATGGGGTGGCACTGCACCCCCCTCCAAAAAAAAAAAAAATACCATGTCAACATTTTTTCTACTTTCTAAAACAATTATCCAACATAAAATTCTGTTCAGTCATGTGAGGCACCACTATTCACTTAATCAGGCTATAATAAGACACGGGGCTGTGGCTCAGGACATAGAGCAGGTTGTCTTCTAACTGGAAGGTCGGCGCTTCAATCCCTGGCTGCGCCAGTCTGCATACTGACGCGTCCTTGGGCAAGACACTTAATCCCTAGTTGCTCCTGATGCACGCATCGGAGTGTGAATACGTGATGACGGTTAAACACACTTTGTGGCCTAGAATAAAGTGGTGTGAATGGGAAAAAAGTTGTAAAAAGTTCTTTGAAAAATGCTATAAAAGTAGCAGACCATTTACCATTTTCAGCCTGATAATGGTGTCGAACATTTTCTACATTTTCTAAATTTCTGGTCAAGGTCCCCTGCCACCTTCCTCTTGGTCACCCCTGTGACACCCCTATTCTGGAATCCTGGAAACGCCCCTGCTTAGCCATGAACACAGAAAACCGGCATGAATTCTGTCTCCTCAGTAAGGCCCTGAGAAGCTGCAGCGCCCCCTGTCGCTAAAGGCAGACAACCGTCAAATGCAAAAAGTAGATAAATAAATGGGCTAGAGCGTCCCCGCAGTGTCGTGGTTTACACGTTTGCCTAACAAGCATAAGGTCACTGGTTTGAAGCCCCTCTCAACATGGAGGGTTGTGTCAGGAAGGGCATCCGGCATAAAAAAAACTATAATTACCAATGCAGATTATTCTGCTGTGGTGACCCCTTTGGGAGAATACAAGGGAGCAGCTGAAGGTACATTCAGATAAACGTGCTAAACGGCTGTGGCTCAGGAGCGGGTCGTCTTCCAACAGGAAGGTTGGTGGTTTGATCCCCTGCTTCTCCATCCTGCGTGCTGAAGTGTGCTTGGGCAAGACAGTGAACCCCAAATTGCTCCTGTTGCATCCGTGGAGTGTGACTGTGTGCGTGATAGTTAAATGTGCTTAAAGGCATAGAATAAAGTGCCGTGTGAACGTGTGCGTGAACGGGTGAACGAGGTTTGCAGTAAAAAGTACTCTGAGTGCCCAGTTACAGCTGAAAAGTGCTATATAAGCACCAGTCCGTTTAAAGCCTTTAAACCATCTTCCTGTTGTTATTTATCTAAGAAATGAGTGATTTAGGAAGTTGTTATGAAACATCAATAATCCTGAATTATGAATTTTCTTTAAATAACACCTTCCTGGCCACAGCCTGGTCATTCAGAAAGGGATCAGCTGTCATAGCAACACCACTGCATGAAAACATGAGAAAAGAGCAGCAGATTAAGGCGCTCCATCCCCCTCCGCACAGAGGCTGCTGTCCCTGGTCACTGATATCAGAGCCCATCCCGGTGGTCATTCTTAAAAACATGGTTAGGCTCCACCATGATGCAAAGGAAACTGTCACATCTGCCCCTGATGAACATCTTGGACATCAGAGCCCAAACCTCTGGGTCACATCTGGAGTGTTTATTATGATGCGGTGCTGAGCAGTTTATCATTTAAAAAAAAAACAAAAAACATCTGCTGCAGCTGTAAGCTGTGCACACTGCTCTGATCAGCTGTGTGGAGACAGGGTCTGCAGGGACACTGAAGTCACAGGCTGCCTTATTTACTTCCTGTGTCGTGTCCTGTGTGTGTGTGTGTGTGTGTGTGCAGGTAAAATGCTGCTGCTCAGCTGCTGTGCAGCGGGGGTCTGGCAGCCTGTTATCACACACACACTCACACACACGGCTCTGCTCCTCAGGAGGGCTAGCAGGAGCCCTGACCCGCCTGCGGGCTGCTAACACGCTCCCAGCACAGCCTAGCATGAAGTGCCGCAGTCCATTACGTCACAGTTACATGTATCTACATGTGGTTACACACAGCCTGCTCAAACACACACACACACGCACACACTTCCTGTGGAATCGCACGGAGGTTAGCAGCAACTGCTCGACCGGGACCCGGAGGTTCACGGCGGGTATCGGCGGTGCCCGGCGCTCGGCCCCGCCGCGGACAGAGCTCCGCCGCGGAAAGAGCTCCGCCCGCCTCCGCGCTGAGCGCGGAGCGCCGGCACCGTGTTGTTCCGCAGCACTTACAGGCTCAGTCTCTCATAGGTGCTCGCCATCTTTCCTCCCGGAGCCTCAGTGACGTGTCAACGGCTTACCAGCTGCTCTCGTCATCAGCTGGGAGCGCAAACGCCTTCAGCCACCGCGCCTTCTCATTGGTCCAGAGCCTACGGTCACCCGCCCTGCCCTACCAATTGTCTATCGATGCGGAAGTTACGTCACTCGAAGAAGAAGAAGAAGAAGAAGAGCCGGAAGCAACTGTACGCTGCAGTGGAGTTTATTTCGTTTGAAGCAGAAATATTTTCTGTTTGCTTCTTTGAAGAGTGACTTCTCATTTCATGATCATGTCGGTGTGACAGCTGTGAGCTGCACATCTGTAAGGGGCGTGTCTAACGCGGAAATAAAAAGATAACAACTTATGTTGTCATGTCGTCTTACAGTGGAGATGAGGAGGGCTGACTCCTCTTGTCCTGTGACAGCTTATCCTCTTCAATACATCACTGTCAGTGTATAGAGGTGGTTACACTCAGTGAAAGCTGTTAGTTTAACTATGAAGTCATCGAGCTGATGAGCCATACCATGAAGATATGGGAAAGAGTTGTTGACGCTAGGCTAAGAAGAGAGATGACCACCAGCGAGCAGCAGTATGGCTTCATGCAAGAGTACACCAGATGCAATGTTAGCTTTGGCGGTTTAGTGTATTTTTAGTTGGATCTGAAAATATCAGACTACTGCCCAGCATTACTGACATGTCCCATACTGTCTCTCACAGACACCATGTTGGGATCTTGTCACCCAACCTGGGCCCCTTAGTTCCAGTGAAGGGAAATCTTAGTGTTTCAGCTTAATAAGATATTTTGGACAATTCTATGCTTCCAATTTTGTGGGAACAGTTTGGGGAAGGCCCTTTTCTGTTCCAGCATGACTGTGCCCCAGGGCACAAAGAAAGCTCCATAAAGGCATGGTTGGATGAGTTTGGTGTGGAAGAACTTGATTGGCCCACACAGAGCCCAGACCTCAACCCCATCCAACAGCTTTGGGATGAACTAGAACACAGATTGTGAGCCAGGTGCTCTTGTTCAACATCAGTGTCTGACCTCACAAATGTTCTTCTGGATGAATGGGCGAAAATTCCCACAGACACACTCCAACATCCTGTAGAAAGCCTTCCCAGAAGAGTGGAAGTTATTCTAGCTGGTTCAATCCCAGGTGGGGACACAAGCCCCTCCCACCATGGAGGGTTGCGTCAGGAAGGGCATCCAGCATAAAGCCTCTTCCAAAATCTGCTGTGGCGACCCCTTGGTGGAGAAAACAAAGGCGCAGCCAAAGGTACACTTACAGTTGCAACAGCACCATATCTTTTTCATAAATAAGGAGTAACCATGCATAGTTTTGAACAACTGCCATAAATATTGTAAATTATGCAAAATTAATGTCTTCATTTATTGATCACACACAGCACACCAACCTCTGGAGAGTCCTCATAGTAAAGAATCAGCATTTTTGGCAGTAATTCTGAAATCAGATTGCAGTTTGTCCTTTTGTATTGTTTTATGTGCTGCATAAAAAATGTGAACAAGTTAGTATAATTATGTATATATGCAGTATAATTTACCTCGATGGGCCATAGAACCTTCATCAGTAGCACTGAATCTCTGAACATTCACCAGATCACAGGTACAGCTGTGTTTTTGCCTCAAGCGTAAGAAGAGCATTTTCAGAAACTGGAGGATTTTAACTCTTAAACATGCATTATTTGGGGGTCTTACACTTATTTGGTCTTTTTTCTTCTGGGTCCATAAAATAACTGGTTGAACCTTGCCCTAGCCCTTGATGTGTCATCAAAGACCTGATGAGTGTTAACTGGCTATAAGTCATCTTATCAGCCACAGCCAAATGGCAATGTTGAAATACTGGAAATATACACTGCTGAAAAAAATGAAGGAACACTTTTTAATCAGAGTATAGCATTGTCAGTGAAACTTCTGGGATATTGATACTGGTCAGTTCATGAGGGTGGCCTGAGGCCCTGACATCCTCAGGTCTGCCACTAGCACCCTGTGCCCAGATGAGGGCAGGTTCACCCTGAGCGCACGTGACAGACATGAAAGGGTCTGGAGAAGCCGTGGAGAATGTTAAGCCGCCTGTAACATCGCTCAGCATAACGGGTTTGGTGGGCTGGGGGGGGTTACATCCATGGAGGGACGTGCAGACCTCTACAGGCTAGGCCACAGCACCCTGACTGCCATCAGGTGTCAGGATGAAATCCTTGGACCCATTGTCAGACCGTGCACTGGTGCAGTGCGTCCTGGGTTCCTCCTGGTGCACCACGATGCCTGGCCTCACGTGGTGAGAGTATGCAGGCAGTTCCTGGAGGATGGAGGAATTGATACCACTGACTGAACCCACGCTCAGCTGACCTAAATCCAACAGAACACCTCTGTTGGACATTATGTTTCTGTCCGTCTGACCTCAGACTGTCCAGGAGCTCAGTGATACTTGAAAAATACCTGCCTAAACCTTCTTCTTCTTTTGTCTGCTTCCCATTAGGGGGCGCCACAGCAGATCATCTGCCTCCATCTTACCCTATCCCTGCATCCTCTTCCCTCACACCAACCCTCTGCATGTCCTCCTTCACTACATCCATCAACCTCCTCTGTGGTCTTCCTCTTCTCCTCCTGCCTGGCAGCTCCATCTTCAACATCCTTTGTCCAATATGTCCACTATCCCTCCTCTGAACATGTCCAAACCATCTCAGCCTTGCCTCTCTGAT
>VUQH01047326.1:0-27198 GCA_015106775.1 Etroplus canarensis
CCAAGGAAGAGACTGGATAATGGTTCAGTCTGACTCAGCAAAAAAATAACAAAAAACTGGTGGATGAAGAATAACGGATAGCGACGGCGAGCAGGGAGGAGAGCTGCTAGCTGAACCTTTTACCATCACATTTCAGGAGGAAATAAGCACTTCACTGTATCAGTGTGCAATCTGTGACCAATTACTGTGTGTGCATAAATGGTAATGCCTCTGTGAGAAGAGACGGCGAAATAATGAGGAGCGCATGCTGTGAATCACAGCCTCTTCACCACTCATAAAGCAAGTCTTTCTGTCTTTCTCAAGTGTGTATTAGTGCTGAGGAAGAATAAAAGATGCTTTGCTGGTTTCTTTTCACCAATGCTGCTTTTTTATTCAGCTGTCTTTGTTTTTTTTTTTATTAAAAATACGCGAAATTGGGTCAGGACTAATCAAACGAACTCCAGACGTGGATAAAGGTGGGGGGTTTTTTTTCCCCTCTATTCGGGAAAATGAACTTATTAGTAATGGATTAATTGAAATCGTGACCATCTGAAGTGAAAAGTCTGAATTCAGAGACGTCCGGCGAGTCAGAAAACACATGGGACGGAGTATATGTAACTGATTAAAGCCTACACTTTGAAATGGAACCTGGAATAATCAGCTTGGTCTGAATGGAAGGTACTTGTAGGATCTCGTATGGATGATCCGTAGAAATAGCCACGGATGAAACCAAACAAAATAATTTTCCAGCTTTGGAACACAAGAACGAAGAAATCAGAAATGAAATCAGTGTAGAAAAAACACTGAGCGTGTTGTTCTGGTTCGTGCGGCCCTGTGGTTAATTGTTGCGGAAAAATGCATTTAGGCTTTTTTAAAATGGTGTATGGACTGGTACTTGTGTAGCACTTTTCTACTCTAGCTGAGCACTCAAAGCACTTTTTACTATTCACACAGCGCTTTATTCTGTGCCTTTAAGCACACATTCATGTTCTGCATCGGGAGCAATTTGGCGCCAGTGTCTTGCCCAAGGATGCTTCGGCATCCCTGGAGAAGCCAGGGATCGAACCACCAACCTTCGTGTTGGAAGGCAATCCACTCTACCTCTTAAGCCACAGCCACGCCAACTAACTAAAAGTTATAACCTAGTTAAGTAGCCTATAGGTGCATAAGTTATATTATCAAAATTTATTTAAAGTACTTAAAGTAAATGTACTCATTATGCAGTATGGCACTTTTCAGGATCATGACTTTAGTTTCTTGTATATTGATGGGATGCTTGCTTGATGATACTGCAATTTATTTGCAAGATAACAGCTAAATCTTTATTATACAAAGTACAATATTTGCATACAAAATATAGTAGAGCAGAAACAGAAAATAGCATAAAAAGTCACATTCCTACTGGTACTATCCATGCGCTCATCCAGTGCTGAAAGATTGAAAGTACTCTAGTCCAAGTGTGGGTGGGGTGGGGTGGCAGTGCCACCCCCTGCACCCCTTTAGATATGCCGCTGCACGTTGTGCCTCATGGTCATTAGCAGGCCCACATGGAATCTGTGGCTTTTTTTTATAGCTTTCTGTGGTGATCGAGCGGGAAAATGTGCAGAGTGTTTTTTGCTTGTTACTCTTCAAATTCTACGAAATTCCCTTCAAAATCTACGAAATATGCAAGGCGCAGATTCCGGGCCTGGTCCTTAGCCATAGCCTTAGCCATAATCAGAAGCATTTCGGCATTTTTGTTTTTCCGCTTGTTCGCCTGTCTGGTGGGAGTGGCCCAGATGGATGTATTACAAAGAAGAATGGGTTAGCAAAATGTTGAGCTTAAAGCCAGAGTTTTCAGTTTTTATAATGGCGGCTCTCTTTTCACCTGGCTAGATCAATGGCGGTAACTTGTGCAGTGAACATCACCTGCTCTGGAGCAGATGATGTTCAAAGTTTCAGTTTAAAATCAGCTGAAAGCGCCACGCTTGGACTGATTCTGGTATGCTGTAAGTGCGATATAGTGAAGATTCTCTGCTACAGAAATGCAGGGTATGGCATTTGTTAATCTGTGCCTTACTAAAACTACTGAATGAGTCTGTGGTCTCTTTGCTATCCTTTCTCTCTTCTCTCTCCCCTCACCCCCAACCAGCTGAGGTAGATGGCTGCCCCTCCCTGAGCCTGGTTCTGCTGGCGGTCTCTTCCTGTTACAAGGGAGTTCTTCCTTCCCACAGTCACCAAGTGCTTGCTCATAGGGGATCGTCTGATTGTTGATGTTTTCTCTCTAACACTCTAGGTCTTTATAGTGTAAAGTGACTTTTGTTTTGAATTGGCGCTATATAAATAAAATTGAAATGAATTGAAAATGTATCAGATGTTTTTATGCTTGGTTCTAATCTGCTGAGAGTCTATTTTACACTGCTGGACAGATTATAAAAGTGATCCATTACATTTGTAAGCAATTTATCACCAATATTCAGTCAGTTGGTGCAATTAATTTGACTTTGACTTGGCGACAAATGAAATTGATCTGCTTTAGTAGGTTGGGAGATGAGTAACCTGTAATGCATTAAAATTTTCAGATAGATTTGTGCGTTTGTGTTGACCTCAAATTCACAAGCTTAACAGTTTTCTGCAGCACTGCTCTCTAGTCTTATTTGCAGCAACAGTGTTGCGTTTTACTTTTTTAAAATAACCTTTAGTGATCTCTGTCACCCGTTCCTCTAATAATGTGTCTGATTGGAGTAGGCGGCGCTCAGGTGATCCAAGAAAATTGAAATGACACATTTAAACGGCCACTTTTTATGTGAGTGAGCGCAGAGCCTGAAGCAGAAAACCTGGGCTAACAGGAAGTTGATAACCACCTTCATGACACTCGTTATCTCTGATGGGGGTTTTAGGCTTTGACAAGCCAGGTAGAACACAGAAAGCCTGCCTAAGTTCAGCTTGCTTTGTGGTACACCCCTCTGGACTCGGGACAAGTTGCTCACCTCAGAAGTCGCATTGTGTTACCGTCATACCAGTCGTTCTTGAGGTGTCAAAACTGAAGTTTTGTCATGATGATGCCATTACATGCGTATTGTTGCACCAACTACAGCAATACTGGCTGTTGAGATCTAACCGATCGACTTTAGGCTACGTTCACACTGGAGGTCTTGATGCTCAAATCTGATTTTTTTTTTTTTCCTGAGATCCGATTTTTTGCGTAGTCGTTCACATTATAATTTAAATGCGACCGTCATTAGACTCCGGTGTGAATGGTGAAGTGACGCGCAGCTCACTGTATTTACGGAAGTAACTATGGATGCTATGCATATCAGCGTGTCTGTAAAACCTTACTTTCTTTCCATTGGCTAGCTCCCATCAACGCAGTCTGCCATGCTTATTTGGCCCATTGCCACGTCTCGCCTATTCTGGCGCAGAATTGTGATGTTTGTCTCGCTTCAAAGATGTGAAAGTTAGATGAAATGCGACCTGACCATTCAGTCGCTTTGAAAAACACCAGATACATGTCCCCGTAGTGTAGTGGTTAACACATTTTCCTTCAAAGCGGTTCAATCCCAGGTGGGGACACAAGCCCCCCTCACCATGGAGAGCTGCGTCAGGAAGGGCATCTGGGCTAAAACCTGTCAAATTACCAATGCAGATTAATCCGCTGTGGCGACCCCTTGGGGAAAATACAAGGGAGCAGCTGATGTATCCGATTTAGGATCACATATGAAAGTAGATATTGGCCACTTTTGCCTGCAGTGTGAACATAGCCTTAGAGACCCACAAAGGCCATGTTAGGAGATTGTGGGGTTGGAAGTGACATGAGTTGGAGATTTGTCGACTGTGACTCTGTGGTTCATGTCCTGTTACGACCCTCGTGTTTTGCGCTTTCATTTGGGTTTTTTCCCCACTTGCTGATTAATTTTGTTTCCATTGGCCTCTTGCTTTGGCCAACTCCCACCATTTCAGTTTAAGCACTACAAGCTGTTTCGTTAGGGTGACGCAATGATCCTAGTTTGGGTTAAAATAACACAGGAGTTATCTCACATGCAGAAAAAAATGACAAGTTAGAAGTGAAAATCCCAGTTATAGCTATTAGTATAAACTAATAGTTATAATCCATAACCCAAAGGGGACCTTCTGTATAAATACGACTATAGGTTTGACAAAATGGTATTAAAGTGACACCTTTGGAATGGGAACAGTACTTCATACATTGCAAAGGAATCAGCATAAAGGCCTGAAAAGCCAAAAAGAGGGAGCTATGTGTTTGTGATTAGCATTTCTATTCAACTTTCAACACAAGTTCGTTCACATCTAAGTACTTTACCTGAATTCATTTAATAAAGCCCCGTCACACTTTGACGATTGAACCAGCTTATGTCCACGTATGAAAAATTTCGTGACTGTGCCGGCGTACGCTGGTTTAAGTTATTATTAAGTTTTGTATAAGTTAAGCACGCTGGTATACACTGTAGTACAGCAAGGCCAATGAAAAATTTTGAACGTGCACAAAATTTCCGACGTATGCCAGCATATGGCTCATCCGTTGCACATACACAGACCATAAGTTGTAGGTAAGTTATGCAATCGTTGACACACGTTCATGCGTTGCTTGTAAGTTTCTAATAAGTTGAAATACATCCTGATAATATCTAGCGTACCCAAAACTTATTTTTAACCCATGAGTAACGTGCTTTGAACCTATGCGTAACTTGAATTGAACTTATCTCCAACGCATATTGACGTATGTAGATGTATTTAACATGTTCTGGACGACCACAGCACTTGTTTCTAGCTTACAGCTAACATATAATGGCACTTAGAGCCTGTGTTGTTTTCTGTTTGGACCTGCTTCAGTGACTCTTTAGCCACTTGCCTTTAGTTTCTCTTTGTAGTGATTGGTAACATTTCTTTGGCGCGCTTGTTAGCTTAGTGACTGTTGCTGCTAGCCCTTGTTTTGTTGCTTCACGTTTGTGTTTGCCAATCTTAGTTTTGTTTTGATTCTTGTCCTTTCATGGGTTTGAAGCGAACCTCAGTTGCATTGGTTTTCCTTCAGTGTTATTAGTTAAAGCCTTCGTCGGCTTGCTCTGTTGTGTACCTCGCGTTTGAGTCCATGAATAAGTAAGTTGTGAAATTATGACAGTTTTTCAATTTTTCTTTGGTATGATGGTGATGTTGATATTGCGAATAAGCTACGATGTGCTATGCATAAGTTGTGAATGCCGGCAACACGTTAAGCATTCTTTGGTATGAGTTATCTGTAAGTTATCAAAACGTTCTATATCAGTCACTAATACGTTATGTATATGTCCATAATTTAAAAAAATTCTTAGTCCAACGTATGCCAGCGTTTTAGAGAAATTTTGACACGTCGGCATACACTAGTTAAATCGTCAAGGTGTGACAGGGCCTTAAGCGACAGTGTACTGATAATGTATCACAAGAAGAAGCAGCACAGATTTATTGATGTAACAATATTTTGTGCCATGAGTTATAGATGCCACAGGTCTGACTGTATTCTGAGGATGTACTGCTCAAGTCAGAAAGTCAAAGACTTGCATCATCTTATGATCTTGTCTGTAGTTTATGCTTTCTGACCCCCAAATTTGGAAGCTCAGACAGCTGAACGGCTACGTGTGATAGCTCGGCCTCTGTGGGCAGCGGGCAGTGTTCCTGAGCTTTCTGCACTGTGCGTCTTTGTTTAAATGCAGATAGAAATCAAATGGCTTTGCTGTTGCATTTCAGGCCACTGGTTTCACATCTTCAACTCCTCGCATGGACTGCGTACCTGCATACAAGCAACGCCTGCTCAATAACCCGAATGGTCAATACGCCTTGAACTGAAAAAAAAAATGCCCAACAAAAAAAACAAAATGCTCCTTGTTCCAAAATGTTGTTTCCCGTCTACAGATATTGCATGCCCACAGCAGACATCTGCTTGTAGAGATTAGGATGACCTTGACTCTAATGTGTGAAAAGCACACTAAATCCAAGTATAAAGCGCACAAATCTGTCACGAAGTGCTGCTCATAGGGGATCGTCTGGTTGTTGGGATTCACTCTCTAATATTGTGGAGTTTTTAACCTTATGATGTAAAGCTCCTTGAGGTGACTGTTGTTGCAAGTTGGTGTTATGTAAATAAAAAAAATGCAGTTAAAGCTTTAAATACTACTTCCTATACAGTGTATATGTTCTTCTCATAACAGGAGGTAATGTCTCCTGATTTTCATCTTTGTAGCAATTTTTAAGAGTAAAGTTGGAGTTTTTGACCACCAGTAATGTGCAATGTTTTTAAGTGTATTCTCCCTGTTTTTCCTTATCTTTGTTTACTGAAAGTCTCCATATTATTCAGTTTTCATGTACTTCTGAGTATAGTAACCAGTCGTCTACTGCACGTTCAAGACAAAAACAGCATTTTTTTCGTCTCATCAAGCAAACTCAGCTCTGTGTAGTAGTGCCTTTGTGTTTTATTTCACGCATGACCACAAATAGTCAAAAATAGGAGGTTATCTGAAAACTTTGTGAAGAATGAGGTCAAAATGTTTTCCTCACATACATCTGGAAATAGTCTGCTTCAAAGACTTTTGCACTTCTGGAAATACCCGTAGTTGAAAAATTAGGTCACGGCAGAATTGCAACAAACTTCAGTTCCTCTGGTGGCCAGTAGAGGCCGCCTCTAAAAGTGACTCAGTCACTCATGTTAGTCATAGATTATTAGAGTGTTGTGCTGGCACAGGCAGCTGTAGCAGATCGGTGTCTGCTGGGCTTTGACTCTGCTGATTCAAGCCTCTGAGCTGAAATCATTCGTGTCTGCTCCTTTTGGACAGTTTCTTATTGAATTATCTGCTGTGTTGGGCAGCCTGTCCAAGAAGTTGTGCTCTGATTTTGATAAGTGAAAACCTAGTTTTTTTTAGTCTATTATTTAGTGCTAACTATTGTGTCTCCCCAGTACCGTAGTGGTTTACGCATTCGCCTTTGAAGCGAAAGGTCCCTGGTTCGGTTCCAGGTGGGGACACAAGCCCCTCTCACCATGGAGGGTTGTGTCAGGAATGGCATCTGGCGTAAAACCTCTGTCAAATTACCAGTGCGGATTAATCCGCTGTGGCGACCCTTTGGTGGAGAATACAAGGGAGCAGCCAAAAGGTACATTTAGTGCTAACTATTATACTTCTACTGTGGAGGTATGTTTTTGGGTGGTATGCCTGTCTGTCCGTCCGTGAATCTGTGTGTCAGTCCATTACAATCCTTATTAGCACTGCAGGAGCTGACTTGTTTTGTTACCGTTGCAGGAGCTCACTGGGCAGCTGGAGCCAGGCCAAATTTTTTATATTTAATCACTATAATGGTGTGAAGATTTGATACATTTTTGATTTCCATGCATCAGTCCATCTGTCCGTAACAAAAGTTACCGGTACAGGAGCTGACTTGTTTGCTGGATCTTTGCTAGACTTTGTGTGGTTAATATCTATGATGGGTAGAACATCTGGTCACATTTAAGAGATTGTAGTGTCACAGGTTAAGGTCACATGGGGTCAGATTTAAGGCGGCTGCATACTGGTCGCGTTCTAGGTGTTTCATGAGCAGATGTGCGTCAGTGACTCGTACCTGTACGGTCTGTGGAAGCAGCTTGTTCTCCAAGCTTGCTAGCAATATGCCATAACTTAGCGCCCCATTCTTTGGTTCAAATACGGTCACTTCTGGCTCCAAGAGAACCAACATGGCAGTGGCCAAAGCACAAAATGCAGAGTCCAGCAATGAAAAAGTGATGTCACGGTCCTTGTGTCCATCTTTTATTTGCAGTCTGTGCACATTATGCCTACTCTGTAGCTGTAAAATGCACCAGATTTTTGCACATCAACAATAATTCCACATCACACAGACTAGAGCGCAGGCAGGTTAAGGAGCAGCTAAAATCTAAACTGACTGCATGGGACATTTGCGTCATTGCGTGCACATCTGTCGGGTGATGTTTAGAAACGGACAGCGCTCCAGCGCGTGCTTCCTGCTGCAACATGCGTATTGATCTAGCACATCTGCTGGTTGGGTGGGTCGTGTTTGTGCTAAGCTCTGCTGTTCAAAAGTTTATTTCACTAGAATAATTTACATACACTACGAGGACAAACGAGAACTCCGTTTTTCCGTTCGTCAAAATTCCTCCTACAGTGACTGGTGTGGAGGTCAGGGACGTGCAGTACATCAGCTCGGCCTGGAGTCAGAGACTTAAATACATTCTGACTGCTTGAATAACATGAGGTGTACTTGAATGTTCTTACCTTGGGACTTTCTGTTGTGGAGACTATTAACATAGCAAGATGAATGAAGCACCGCTGAGTCTCTTTAAATACTGAATGCTTTAGTCACACTTGTAAAGAAAGAGTATCATGCCATATGGTCCTTGATGTAAAATAGCAATATTAAAATAAACAGAGTATAAGAAATGTCACCACGACGGTGAATAATTCTCTTTGGGCCATACAGGCTACAACATTAAAACATGGCTAAACATTATAAAGTGGAACAATGTTTGCTTTGAGGATTATGAGAAAATCCTCTTTTATGAAACCTGTGTGTGTGTGTGTGTGTGTGTGTGTGTGTGTGTGTGTGCGCGCATGTTGGAAGCAGTTGAAACAGATGCCGTTGAATGGTCCAACAGAAGAATGAGTGAAAGGAACTGCCTAGGCTGGGATAAAACATTCAACTTGTATAGCAACACGACCCCCTGCTGAAGCACACATACAAATGCAATTAGACACACACACATACACATGTGTGTGTGCGTGCACACACACACACACACACACACACACACACACACACACACACACAGACAGGTTCCTTCCGATAAAGCAGACAATCGCACGTTGGTAGCATTGCATTTTTATTGAAACCTCACTGGCCTTGCTCCATGAACACCGCGCTCTCTCAAACGCATGCATACAGCGGGCCTGTGGTGGAAAAGCTGTAAGAATAAAGTGAAAGAGGAAGAACGGCGACACATGGGGGAGAAAACATGAGAGTCCAAGGCAGCTGCAGGATTGTGGCTGTACGCCCTGTGTGTGTTCTCCTGAGGGCTGGCACTGACACTATGAAGCCTGCTGTCCTGGCTCGAGTGGCCCGGGCCTGCCTGGTGACAGAGAGACACACAGGGAGGAGGAGTGCCCAGGGTGCAGAAGAGTCGCCCAGTAGTCAGAGTTGATTGTTGTGTGACTAATGTCTCTCTCCAGCGTCCATCTGCTACTGGGGCCCCTTTCACGCTCACATCTCTGGAGCCTCTCTGCAGGTTTTGTTTCTCTTCTCTTCTCTTCTCTTCTCTTAAGTATAAATTTCAATAAGCCACTGGATTCACTGAGTTTTGCTGTCTAGATTTTGAAAACATGAAGCACCCCAAATGTGTTATTGTAATGTCCCAACAAATTCATGGACAGATGTTTATAACGGACATCGCAGATAATGAAAATGAATCCAGAAGTTGCAGTAATGTGGTTTGGCCACTGCGTCAGAATCGCTGTGCAGCGCACCGCTGCTAGAAAATTAAATAATGCTTGTAGCGACAGACCTACAAAGAATTCGAGCTGATTGTATAGCTGTCTGGTCCACGGTGTTCATAGAGCCAGTCAAGGCCAACCGAAGGCAACCTAACTAGAAGACATAATGGAGCATTTAGTTGCTAAAAGCCAGACTGAAAAATTAAAAGCCACTGCACCTTTCATATAGCACTACAATCCAGGCCTTGGAGATTGAGTTAGTACGTCTACTTAGGAATTTTAATTGATAAATCTCTTGAAAGAGTTGAAGTCAAACTCGGTTTTTACATTTATGTCTCTGCTGGATAATGGGAGTGTTATTTGAAAGGGAAGGCTTAGATGGCGGTAGTGAGGCCTGCCATGATGTATGGTTTGGAAACAGTGGCGCTGATGAAAAGACAGGAGGCGGAACTGGAAGCAGGATCGAAGATGTTGAGCTTGTCAATGGGAGTGACCAGAATGGACAGGATTAGAAATGAGTACATCAGAGGAACAGCTCACGTTGAGAAGTTTGGAGATGAAGTCAAAGAAGCAAGGCTGAGATGGTTTGGACATGTTCACAGGAGGGATAGTGGATATATTGGACAAAGGATGTTGAAGATGGAGCTTGGCAGGCAGGTGGAGAAGAGGAAGACCACAGAGAAGGTTGACGGATGTAGTAAAGGAGGACATGCAGAGGGTTGGTGTGAGGGAAGAGGATGAGGCCGTGGCAACTCCTAACGGGAGCAACCGAAAAAAGATCTTTGCAATGCTTACACCTTGTCCTACATGGAGCATCGAGATTCATCACAAATCCTAAATCCCTTACTCACTACTACGCATTGCATGCTTGGGTTTTTATGGTCTGCTTTGTCTTTTCGCAGACTCAACCACTCGTATATTTTCTTACTGACAAGGCTACTCTTGGTCTGCTCCATCCTACTTACTGACCCATATCCTTCAGAAACTAAGGGAGGTTATTCTCTTTGTCCCAGCTCTTACTCCTAATCCTTCTTAAAATTTGGAGAAAAGACTTTCTGATTTGTAACTCCCTCTGCTTAGACCCTGCAGCAAAATCAACTAAATCCTACTAAATGAATACAAGGTTATTTTCAGGGACCTGGAGACACTTCTTTCAGGCTACCTGAACATTCCTGCTCCTGTTCAGCATGAGAAGATTATGGCAATGATATAGTGTCAGAATGTAACTTTTCTTAGCAATGAAGTTTTGAATGTTTTTCCATCTCACTCCAGATCTTATAAAACTATGTAAATTTCTTATGTTTGCTTTGCTGTCTCTATTTGTGTGCTATTAGCGAGTGTACTGAACTGCTGCCTATCCTGGCCAGGACAATCTTGCAAAAGAGATTTGGAATCTTAAGAGTTAAGCTTAAATTAAAAAATAAGAGACTTTTTCTCATGAATGTGTTCCAAAAACTGAGCTGAAACTTGTGCACAACTGACTGTAAAAATGTGAGTGTGTGACAGAAACAAACATTGCAAGCTTATTATCAAGACATTCTTTTTCTGCCGCTTATTCAGGTTTGTGTCACGGGGGCAGCAGCCTGAGCAGACATGCCCAGACCTCCCTTTCCCTGGCCACCTCCTCAAGCCCCTCTGGGGGAGAGATATGAAACCTCTTGCATGCCTTGGGTCTACCCCAGGGTCTCCTCCCAGTAGGACATAACTGAAACGCCTCACCTTGGAGGCGTCTGGGAGGCAAACAGGTCAGACACCCGAACCACCTCAACTGGCTCCTTTTGACATGGAGGAGTAACGGCTCAATTCCAAGCACCTCCCAGAAGACAGAGTTCCTCATCCTGTCTCTAAGGGAGAGCCCAGCCACCCTTAAACAGAAACTCATTTCTTCTGCTTGTATCCAAAAGCTCATTCTTTCGATCACTACCCAAAGCTCACAATCATAGGTGAGGGTGGGAACATAGATTGTCTGGTAAATCAAAAACTTTGCTGTCATGTCAGCTCTCTCTTTACCACAACAGACCGGTATAGCATCACCGTGCCAATCCGTCTGTCAGTCCCCTGCTCCACTCTCCCCTCCTGAGATATTTAAACTCCTCCACTTGGGACAGTAACTCCTCCCTGACCTGGAATGAACACTTCTGGCTGAGAAACCTCTGAGAATCCTCGCAAACTGTGTGAGCTGGAGGTCACCGCCCAATGAAGCTTAAAGAACCACATCATCTGCATAAAGCAGAGAGCTCATCCAAAGCACACCAAAGTGGAAACCCTCCTTTACTTGGCTGTGCCTAGAAAGTTTGTCCATGAAAGTTATGAACAGAATTAGTGACAAAGTGCAGCAGCCACCTGGAATGAGTCTGACTTACTGCTGACCAATTTCTCTTTTACCCACAACCCTAATGCCTCTTATGTTAAGCTAATGTAAGCGTTGTTGTTCTGCCTATAAGTTAGTAGGCCTACATGTTCGATACCAAGTAATCTCTATAGACAGGGATATAATTTTCACAATTTTGCTTTGTATGCCACCACAGTAGATTCTAAATTAAGCAATCTCAAGATGCAGCTGAATTGCAGACTATGAGCTTTGGTTCAGTAGCTGAACAAAAATAAAGTATGAACCAGTTATTTGCATACACAAAGAAAAACCCTTTCACAACATCCACACTTTCCAGGAGGTAGATGTATTGTTATCCAAAGCCCACCAAGAAGGGGAAATTTCACACGAGAAAACACAGAGGATTCACTACAAGGTGCAAACCGCTGGGTAGCCTCATGAACAAAATCACAAGAACAAACTGAACAAGAACCAACATCACAGTGAAAGGAGGAAACAAAGTATGGAAAAGGCTTGGAACACCTCATGATCTAAAGCATTTAATTTTTAATCATGGTTTGTTTTACCCCCTGAAAATTGGGGACTGTGTATAAAGGGGTTAGCAGAATAATTTTATTCAGCATCCTGATTTAAAGCTGATCGTGTGCACTTTAGCTGCCTCTGGACTGTATCATTTCAAATCAATTGTGGTGGTATATAAAGCGTAACTTATGAAGATTGTATGTGAGGACTAGTTTGTGAGGGAAATTTAGTGAGGCGTAAATCTCCGCCCTGGTTTTAACTGACCTTTGAACTTTTCAACCAATGCAGCGTTTTAACTGATAAACTGCTGGTGGAACTGGCTCCGGTTTAAGCAAATCTGTCAATCTGGTTGTCTGATTGCCATAAAAATGCCATTGACTATAACATCGAGTGAACTGTTATGAAGTATTTCATGTAAAATCTTACCAGAGAACCAGAGTTTGTCTTCTTATAAAGATCATGACTTCAAGGCTTCAGCAATATTTTAAGTGCATTCTTACTCGAATGGCACAGGGGTATTTACACCATGAACTTCAATACTGTTTTGAAGTTTCCAAAATCCCACATGTAGAGAAGTGAAATATAGTACTAGTATCTATTCAAGTTGAGCTTGGTATTTGAAGCCTGTTGCACTATGATAAAAATAGTACTGTTGAGTGTTTTAGATACAATAGGGATGTTAAAATGTAGCTGTGAGAATTGAAAGCCTATTGAATTTAAGTGTAGGTGGTCTATTGTCATCACTTCAGCACAGGGCCCTAAAGAGGTCAAATGTTTTCTGAATCACAGTTACAATCAAAATCAGAATACTTTATTAAACCCAGGGGGGAAGTTACATTGCTGAAGAGTTCTTCAGTAAAATGCAGAAATGTTTTCAGATGAAGAAGAGAGTCTGCATTTCTAAAGCTACTGACTTGAGAGCTTCAACTCTATTTTTCTCTGAGTGAATATTTAAAAGATTATTTAAATGAAGGAATGCTTTCATGCCAATATTGAATATTATCTCAGCATTTCTTTTGGCCAAGGTCATGGTGGAACAAAGCGCTTACTGACTGTGTGGAGGTAAGTGCTTTGATGAATTTCAGTCGGGTTTTACAATGGGCCAGTATATTTAAAAAAAATCACTTCTTCAAGATCTTAATGATATTTGATTTCCAAACCAACAGTTTTGAAGCACATTTTTTTATGCCTCTTGTTACAGTTGACCACTTGTCTTGAGCAATGGGTAGCTCTATCAGATGCAGTTGTACATTTCTTTTTATCTTTTTTTTCTACAAGAAGTTTCAGGGAGCTGGAAGCTATAAATCCTCAGCTAACCAGTCCACTTGTGGAGTCCTTCAGGTCTCTGTTCTTGGCCCGCTGTTATTCTCTATTAATACTAAAAAGTCAAAGTTCCATGTCTAAGTGGATGACTAAAACCACAGATGTATACAACCCTCTGAAAAGGAAAGTTTTCAGTGTGCCAGTGTGACCACCTCTAGAAAAGCAGACTTTTGGCAGCATTCAGGTGTCTGTTCACACAGTATCATAACCTTCCAAGAAATGTAGACTTTGCAGAAAATTTAAAAAGCTACATCTCAGACCCTACAGGCTTCACTTGGCATGTTAAATGTTAAAGTTCATTACGTACAAAAAAGACTGAACAAGTGTGGTTTGATTGGAAGGTTTTCCAGGAGAAGGCCACTTCTCTCTAAAAAGAACATGGCAGCACGGCTGGGGTTTGGGTCCTTACCCAGATTGTGCTCAAGGTCACGTTTGTGATGGTACTTTTCCATTTTCGCTAGAATTTCTACTCCTTTTACAGTATTGGTCAGATTTTAGTAAAACTGCACCACAGTGTTCTTCTAATCAACCCAAATTGTGCCTAAGATCAATGTCAGTTGTCGTTTTATGGGTTCTTTCAGTTTTTTTCTAAGAATCACAATCCTAAGAGTATTGGTCTGGATTGTAATGTTTATAAAATGAGTGTTTGCATGAGGCCTTCGGGTCTGTCAAGAACTCGGGCCTTTGTCCTGAATATTTGCGAGGCTCCTTGACTTCTCGGTGGTTTTGAATTCTCATCAGTTTGTGCAGTTCAGCCAACCAGTGGGAAGAAAATGTATTACTCTTTCTGTACTTCGCACGTTAACCCTAGCACAACAGGACCTCAATATATTGATATCCCAGATAAGTTTCGTGTACTGCCGGTCGTCTATATCTTGATCACTTCCGGTGTTTTCATTCGCCGCCAGTCGTCTAGCTGGTCGCATAGCTGGCAGCGCTAGGGTTAAAATAACCTGTGAGCTGTAATGAATCGTAACTCAGGCGACCTTCTACATTACTGACGTTCTGGTTTTCTTGTGAGATTTCGAACTTTGAGAACAAATTGAAGAGAACTGGGTTCCCATAGGTTGCGTTGAGTATTTCTGAAAAGTTGCCGTTGATGTTTCAGCGTGAGGCAGGATGATCGTAGCCTTAGTGGAATTTTCCAGGAAGACGTTTAAACTTAAACCTTGTTGCTGCTGCTCGCTCGCTCGCTCGCTCGCTCACTCACTCATACAAGCTGCCGGATGAATGAATCTTTGTTTGAATGGGGAAAACTGCTGGAGAAGGGTGGGAGGGAAGAGGGGAAGGTGGCGGCGGTGGGAAGTTGGAGAGGAAGCGGAAATGAGGGTGAACAGAACGAGCATGGAGAGAGAACCCGGGGACAGACTCTAGTAAAACCAGCGGATCCCTTTCATTACACATGTCTATAATTCGTTGCCAGCGGATGTTTTCTTGCGGATTCGCCGCGTTTTCCCCCCCAGGTGTCAAAAAGCCTCGAGCTGAACACTGGTGTGCGGACGGGGTTAAAATGTGTCCAAAATGTTGCCTGCTGCTTCACATGATTCAGTTGCGTGTGTGTGTGTGTGTACTGTCAAATATAATTGTGTTAAATTTAGCCACACACACACACACACACACATCTACTTCACACTGCAGGCTTGTTCAGGCTGTGGCAGGGGACAGTGCATGGGAAGTGTGAACAGTAGAAGACCAGACAAAATGACATGTGTTCGCCCAAGGGGCTGGCACAGTAACTGTGTGTGTGTGTGCATATGGTGGTGGTGTTTGAGTGTGGTGCGTTCTGCGCCAACCCTGCTGTTTACCGTGGGGGATTTTAGAAGAATTGTAGGCAGCTGGCAAGCCCTTCAATTTCTCTTTTTTCCTCCCTGAATCCGCTAGTAGCTGTGTGTAGTAGTAGCCTGCCCCTCGTACGCTTGCACCACTTACGTGCGTGTGGATTTGATGTACCACGACGGTTTTAACAAAATAGGCAATTTCCTTCATGAAAAGAAGCAATAATTTGCCTCCAGCAGCTGGGATACAGGCTTGCGACATGTTGATCGGAACTTAAAGCTACATTAAAAAATATTTTCCCGGTAAGAAATACTGACTTAATATCAGTGTGAATCACAGAACAGGCTGCAGAGAGAAAGAGAGAGAAGAATGGCCCCACTCCCATTATATTTGCCCCATTTTCCGAAATGAAATTCTGGATTGAGCTGATCACACCTGTACAACCAACGTTTAGAACTGAAATCCATATTTATCTCCTGAGCAGCACTGAGAAGCTCGGCGGACAAAGAACGCCGGGCGATCAGTTGATGTTTTCCTCGACGTCTCAGGAGGTAATCACATCGAGTGTTTGACTGTTCTTTGTCATATTAATAGACTGTATATATAAAAAAAATGGGCGCAGCCACAATGATGCTACTCTTTGGTTGCTGAAGTCCTGTTGTGCTGATCGCTTAGTATCGCCATCTTGGTGTTTTGAAACAGAACGTGACTTGGGATCTGACTTTCAGACAAAGGACAGTGTGTGCTCATTGTAACTGACAGGTTATGAGCATGGCCTGGAAATCCCCCCCTTTGTGACTCTTAAGCTTGATTCATGCTTGTGCGTTAAGTCGATGTCGTAGGTGTGTCGTAGCTTACGAACCCTTGTGAAACCCCACGCCGTGACCTGACGTGCACCTCCCCAGAAATGCAACTACACATCATGTCGACGCTGATTGCAAAGACTGATTGGCCGGCTTGGCATTGTCATTTCCTTCTGTGTGTTCCTGGATACCGCTTTGTGTTTTTTTTTTTTCTGCATTTTTCTTAAACCAACTTCTTTCTCTTTCACTGCGACTGTCTATTGTTCAATATTTGTTAGCTCTAAGTCGAGCAGCATGTCTGTTGTTGTTGTCGCCATTGTCTGACACAGGAAGCACAGCAAGAAAGCAACAGAGGAAGTTGAATAGAAACTCAGCGGCGTTATAGATACCCTGTTGCCAACTTGTGTCTTGGCAGTGAATTGCAGGGCAACACAGGCGCACCTTGCGAAAGCATAATGGCGTCGGCCACCAAGTGGTAGGCTCTATGTAGATTCGCTGCAGGGGTAGAATTTCAGCTTAAGGGGGCTGATAGTCATTTTCCCTGAGACTTCTGGTAATCTTTTTTGCAAGGAGAGCTGCCACCTTGGATTGCAAAGTTGGGGCTTGCCTGGCAGCTCTGACTTTCCGACTTGGAAGTCCAGCCTGAAGGGGGAGTTCGGTTGAAAATTCTGACTGGGAACTCAGGATTTCTGACTTTCCACTTTGAATGCAATACGTAATATCCTTTATTGAACTGTAGACTTGTATGCATGTCTGGAGCTCAAAAGCTTTTTAGCTCATCTGGCAGAAGGACTGATGCGCTAATGCCACGGCGAAGTGTCTGCTTGCCTGTCCGTCCTTCTGTTTCTGTCCACAGTTATTGCTAGTTTTAGAGTATTGGTCAGATTTTGATGAAACTAACACACAATGATCACCTAATGGATCTTCACCCAAGTTGTGCTCATGCTAAAGTTCATGGTTGTCTGTACTGTTTGATGGTGATGATCATGATCTGGAAAACTTTCTGTCACTTTCTAAACTTCGCACATTACAATAAATTGTGATCATAATGGAGCTTGACTCCAATGAGCTACTTTATCTTTGATTGGTTTGAATAATGTGCCACATTGCCTTGTCTTGTACATCAATTTCTATTGTTGTTTAGTTTGCATGTATTACAGGAATTTAGGTTTAAAAGCTTTAGGAAAGTGTTAATAATAATGGCTAATATGATGCTTCTCTTTGTTGTTTTCTTTCTGTAGAGTTCCTGCTGTCTGACGGTGGATTCTGGAGCTGTTTGCTGACTTTTCTACAGTTCACTAGTCTCCTGTATTTTTATTACTGGTAGTTACCATTTGGAGCTACCATCACTTTCTAGTTGCCCACAGCTGGCTGCCGCCACTGGGAGTTAATTATTACCATTATACTTAATTTTAGCTTGAGTTTACCATTAGGCTTTTATAATTACTTCACCTACTTGGCATCAGAGTTTTTGCATTTGCACTGAGTACACATCAGCTAGTTAACGTTAGCTGCCGGTATGGAGCGCAGTAGCTGGAGTGGCAGTGAGAGTCCAGGGGAGGACATGGACAGACTGAGTGATTCTGGAGGGGACAAGACCATGGATGGGGATCCCGAGGGGGTCTGGAGCCCTGACATTGAGCAGAGCTTCCAGGAGGCCCTGGCCATCTATCCGCCATGTGGACGGAGGAAGATTATACTGTCGGATGAAGGAAAGATGTATGGTGAGTAACTGGAAATCAGGGATCGGTGTAAACTGCTGTAAGTTATTTATTACTATTATTACTATTAAGAAGATAATATGTTCGGGTTGTTTATCTCATTGGAGATGCTTAATAACAGTTTTTAAGATTGTACAAAAACATTACTATAGATGCTGTAAAAGTGTGACGTGCCCTCCGTGTCTCAATGTTTCATTGTTCTCATTATTTTTTAATTAGTTTATACAGACGGAGGAGGATCGCATAGTCAAGGTCACTTGTTTGCGTGGCTAGTGATGGACAGTATTTAATAAGTGTGAACAAGTTTTGTAGTTCATCACAGTATATTGCGGTAGAACGTGATATAAAGTCGCAGGGCGATTGGCCGAGCTGTTGAAATGCTCACCGTGTTGTGTCAGACGGTGAGAATAACCACGTAGACTGTGGTGGAGGAGGGTTGTCTCACGGGGCATCGAGCGTCGGAGACACAGGGAAAAAAACAGAGCTGTAAAAGAGAGGAAATAGACACAGGCTATAAGGTGCATTGTGTGTGAGTGTATGAGCGTGACACTAAGAGGGAGAGTATATATATCTGTGTGTGTGTGGTGTGGTGAGAGTGTGTGTACGCGAACTAATAGAGTGATGAACAGATGGTCCTCTGGCTGCCACCAGCTGCGCCTCCCTCCCTCTCTCTTTCACACTGTTGTGTTTTTTTTATGCCCCCTTCTCTCGCTCTATATGTAGGGTGCACTCTAGTGAATACTGCTCGAGTTCTGCGTTTCAAGAGAAAATCAAATTAGGATCCCAAAGAGGAGCTAGTTATTTTCTCTACCATGCACACTTGATGAAATCCCACGGGCATTAAATGGCCAAATGTGGACTCTGGAAGATTTTCACCATGTTTGTGTGTCACTGTAGAGTTAGTGAGGCCAGGTTCTGCTCGTGGGTCCCTGTCGCACCGTGACGATTTAACAAGCGTATGCCGACGTAGAAAAAAAAATCTGCAAATACGCTGGCCTATGTCGATTAAGTTATGGGTAAGTTTTGCATAAGTTAAGGCCATGCTGAAATATGTTGGTATACGGTGTAGTACGGCGAATTTGCTGGAAAATTTTCCAAAGTTTGCCAGAGTATGGCTCAGTCATTCCGCATACACGGACCAAATGTTGTAGGTACTTGAGTAACTCCCGTTGCTCATAAGTTGAAATACATGAATATAATGCCTAGCGTACCCAAAACATATTAATAACCTACGAGTAACATGTTTTTAACATACGTGTAACATATATCAAACTTACCTCCAACAGATATTGACGTTTGTAGACATATTTGACGAGTTCTGGTCGTACTGAACGTGTTTCTAACATACAGCTACCACATGATGGCGTATGTGCTGCGTTTAAGGGAAGTGGTACACTAACATATATGTTATGTATATGTCCATTTAACATCACTGTTCTGCACATGCCAGCATTTTTGAGGAATTTGGATGCGTCGCTGTAAGCTTGTTAAATCATCGTGGTGTGACAGGGCCCTAACATTCTGCATTCCAGTGCGAGTCTTGGCTCGTTGCACGAAGCCGTCTCTTTAAAATGGCACCAAGCAATACTTTCATTTTAGTAAAGTTGAGTTTTTAATTTCTAATTTGTCTTGATTATTATTATTAATGGTGAAGCTGATTCTTTTTGTTGAGTCTTTGATTTCTGTCTTTCCTGGAAAGAAGTTTCTGTTTCGTGATTCTGTATTCTGGTTCACCTTAGTATGTTGAGTTAGGATGCCGTGCCTCTCTGGTACTGGGTGTTCAGGTTCTTTCTCCACCTGTAGTCAGAGCGAGCTGGCTGAGCCTGTGGCCAGCTAGCCACTTCCTCTATGTCTAATCCTGATTCAAAGAAGACCCATGGTCCCCGGTGACACCGTTCATCAATAGCCCAACTCGTCTGTTTCACCACTAAGTGTGCGGCAGAGGTATCTCCGACCAACACCGTGGAGGAATCGCTGACCTAGTCTTTGTCTTTGTCTGGGATGACTTTTTTTAGCTGACTTGATCCTTACCACTGCTGCCTAGGATCCCAGCCTTGTCACTGCTGTCATCTGTCACAGAGGTCACCCTTCCTAGCTTGAGGGAGGCCTTGCTGTTTGTCCCCAGGTTGGTCAACACTAGCCCCCAGCTTACTCTGAGGGTGATGCAAAGTCCATGCCACTTCTCTTAAGAGTCACTGGGAATCCTTTGCCACCCAGTGAGAGGCTTCCCAAGAGACTCCTGTGTCTGAGCCGGTCCCCCAAGAAACTCTGTTGCCTGTGTCCAAGCCAACTCCCTCTGAACCTGTGTTCCTGGTTCCACTTCCTGCAGAAGCCTTCACTGCCAGTGACAACCTTTCTAAAGGCTGAAACTCCACTGGTTGCCCCTGGAGCTGAATTTATTATGCTAGCCTCTTTAAATCCTGCACTGACTTCCCCAAAGACTGAGTTTTTGGTTCTTGTGATGGTCCCCCTCCAGAGACTGAGTCTCCTCCGCTGGCCCCCCAATGAGACTGTTTCTCCTGTGCCTAAGCTGGCATCCCTCAGGTTGTTTCCGTTGTGCCGGAGCTAGCTCTTCAAGTTTCTGATCCATGGCAGGCTGCCACTGAACCAACCCTGCCACCTCCTCTGCATCTGAGTCTGGGCTGCCTGGTGCACCCTCTGGTGGCTCCCCTGCACCACATTCTAAGCACCACATATGTCAGGTTCTGAGATGGCATACCCCTTGTGCCTGATCCTGAGCATTCATGGGGGCTTCGGCTCTAGTCCCAGCCACTAAGACTCCAGGTGCCTTCCTAGAGTTGGCATCACCGATCTATCTTTCAGCGTTGCTGTTTGAGCCTGTTCTGCCTGGCAGCCCTTGGCATGCTCTGCCTCTACTACATTTATATCTACGCCGGTCAGCCTGCTCTGCTTGACAATGGATGACTTCCTGTTCGGAGGGAGGCCACCTCTGCTTCTGGCCTTTTGTTCCATCTCCTCATCGCTGACCTTCTGAAGAGTCACTTGTCTTTGTTCCTCATGTGTGTCGGTGCCCAGAACTGTTTTTCCCTGACCTCTGTGCTTTTCAGTTCCCCATATCCCTGTCTGTTGGCACGTCGACCCAATTCCCTAGACTCTCTTGCTCCCCTTCTTATGGTATCGTTTCAGTTTTACTTCCCCGCCTTTGTGAGGAGCACTGTCCGCCTGCTCCTCCCTGATTGTTTTCACCTGTGTTCTGCTCCCACCTGTGTCCCATTCCCCTAATTAGTGTTTTGTGTATAAATAGTCCTGCCGTCCCCTCTTTCTTTGCCGTACTGTCTGTAACCCACGTTGCGTGTTTCCCTTTTTGTTCTCAAGTGCAACTACGGATTTTTCTTTTTGTTTATGCAACTTGTATTTTCAACGCCTTGCATCAGCTACAATAAACAGGTTAGTTTTATTTGTTCGGTCTGAGATTTCAACACTCCACACCTGAACACCACAGTTCCCTTCAGCTATCCCGGCATTCTGGCATCTTTTAGCTTATTGTTTTGATTTTAGAGCCTCCAACTTTAAATTTCTGGTTTGCTTTAGTGGCTTTTTTTTAAAAACCTCGTTTCCAATGGGGAAACCGTTCTCACCTTGCAAATCTTATTTTACACTACACTATGGTATATTCTGAAGGATATAGCCTAGCATGACCGTTGTGTACCATTGTAGATTATGCCTGAAAACAAATTAAATATATTGAATTTTTTGATACGTAGATCCAAACCTGAACAGCGGCCGAGCAGTGATACATAATGTAAATCACAGGTTGTATATTAGCTGAAACCTGCTCAAATGACATAATTTACTAATTAGGATACTGATGGTATCAATTGAGCAGGTCACGTTTTCATTGTGGCTATTGCCAGTAGGTGTCAGCTGTTTACTCCTGTTTGTTTGTTTCCCACATATTAATTTTTTTCATACAAACAAATTTTTTGATTATTTTGTTATCAGACAGAGGAACTAGAATGAATTATTCAGTTACGATTAAATATTTAGATGCTTCTGTTCTGTACTACTGAAGTTCAGATTTTAGAACATCAGCCACATCTGAAAAAATTGCTATACGCATACATCACATGGGCCACACCTCGTAATCCTTGAGTTTGGTGTTTCATTCAGTCCCATTGCCACAGCATCTAGCATCTAGACATGCAGTCTGCCTTTATAAACGTTTGTGAAAGAATGGGCGACATTACAGAGAGCTCACTGAATTCCAGCGGGGCACTGTAATAGGATGCCATCATTGGAACAATTCAGCTTCTGATATTATGTCCCTACTAGATATTCCAAAATCAACTGTAAGTGGTATTATTGCGAAATGGAAGCATTTAGGAACCACAGCAACTCAGCCATCAAGTGGCATAGTGTGTAAAATTTACCTACACTGTGGTGACCTCCTCTGGCGTTAACTTCAGCACAAAAACTGTACCGGGAGCTTCATGGCCGAGCAGCAGCATGCAAGCTTTACATTACCAAGCACAATGCCAAGTGTCAGATGGAGTAGTCTAAAGCATGCCGCCACTGGAGTGTAGAGCAGTGGAAACGTATTTTGCGGAGGAATGACTCATGCTTTTCTGTCTGGCATGGATGAGTCTGGGTTTGGCAAATGCCATGAGAATGTTACCTCCCTGACTACACTGTGCTAACAGGAATTGTTTGGCCTGGAGCCCTTAGTACCATTGTAGGGAAACCTTAATGATTTAGCTTCACAAGACATTTTGGACAATTTTGTGCTTCTAAATTTGTGGGAACAGTTCGGGAAGGCCCTTTTGTCTTCTAGCATGACTGTGACTCGGTGCACAAAGCAAAGTCCATAAAGGCATGGTTGGATGAATTTGAAGTGGAAGAACTTGACTGGCCTGCACAGAGCCTTGACCTCAGCCTCATCCAACACCTTTGGGATGAACTAGAATGAAGGTCAGGAGCCAGAAAGACAATGCCTGTGCTGTGATTTTGGTTATATGCACATGTAAATCACGTTGCTTGACATCACCTGGTCATTCATGCCCGTGTCAGCTGCCATGTGGTCAACTTAATGTGCTCCTGGCCCTCGCTGAATAGAGCAGGAACAGAGAGGGGTGTCCCTGTGACTGGAAAAGTAAGACTTTGGGGCAGTACTGGCAGTCCCAGACCAAAATGTTATGGACATGATGTACTCCTGTCACAAAGAACCACAACAGGCCCGAATGGCTGACATGCAGTTGTGATTCTAAAGCTTCTGTTTGGCCACCTTCGTGTTACTCATCAGTCACCAATCAATCAGTCTCATTCTGTTCTCTGCCTCGGTGGCATGTTCAGCGCTGTTCGTTTACCTTGTTGACTCTGTGTCCAGGTTGTTGACATGTTTATCATGGTGACCTAATCGAGTTAGATGGTGTCTGTTTTCAGAGGCAGAGCAGGAAAGGCGAAATGGCAGCATTTGGCCATAGAGAGCAGGGGTTTTAATCGTTACCTAGAACATCTGCACTAACCACAGTTATGAAACCGTATCCAGTTTGTTTATTATTTTTAAGCTCATGGAGCTCACGGAATAGGATAGGCTTATATTTTAGCTCATGCAAGTTGTTTCATTTGGCTGCTGAGAACACAAAGGCCTGATTGATTTATTGTTCACTATTATCTTTTCTTTCTGCTTCCACAACAGCAATCAGCGAGCTAAATGTTAAAAAAACCTAACCTCAATATCATTAGAGGTAGTTTCTTTGACATTACATTCAGGCAAAATGAGTGGCAGGTAAGTAATCTTCCGGTACAGAGGAGAAACAAGTAATACCTGATCAGCAGGGGACTTCTGTGAAGCACCCCCGACCGGGTGCAGGGAAATGGAGTGAAATGAAACGAAGAACTTGCAGGTACAAAAAGTGCTGGGGTAAACTTGACGGGTGGGAAGCTTGGAGACATCATAATGTGGATGCATATAAAAGGGGAACAAGAATGAAAAGGTGAATAATGGTGCTATTATCCTTGGCAAAGGTACATCAGAAGCACAATGTAATGGCCAGTGGCTTTGTCTCCTGCAGACACATCATATAGATTTACTGGCTAATATAACATTTGGTATTAAATATTCTGTTTCTTAAGCAGTGCATCAGGGGCATGATCAAACCACATACTGTATGTCAGAGAGTGCTTATGGCAGTGGAAGAAAAACAGGCACAAACCTACTAATATTTCCCAGACATCTCCTGTGTAGTGTTTTTTGCCATCCTGTTGTTGTTGTAAATTACCAGTGCAGATTAATCCGCTGTAGCGACCCCTTGAGGAGAATACAAGGGAGCAGCTGAAGGTACATATTGTGTAATACGCACCAAAATGTAATTCTGTTAAACTAGAGGTATTGTATCATATTTTTCTTCAGGGCTTGATGGTTTTAGTTCTTTCAAGTTCACATGCCAACAGTGCTACAAAATAAACTTTAGCTAAACCTGTTACTTGACTTACATATGACTCATTTTGAAGATATTCTTCATGGTCACCTAAGAAAAATGGCTGGCTAGTCCCAGCTTTGACTCCACATTCCCGGTAATATAATCCCCCTGTGCCTAGTCTAGTTGGATCAGATGTAGAAGTGGGCTGATACGATCCAGAACATTGTTCCCAGCACCTTCAGTTAATGAGTAATTAAATCTGTTAGGCAGATTAATACAAAATAATTTAATCTGAGTTGATTTTTGGTGTGCTGAAGGCTCACCTTGCTTCCAGCTGGTGTCATGGAGATACTTACTCACCAAATCAGAGTGTAATAGCGCTCCACTGTCTGCTTAGACCCTCAAAAAATCTTTTTTTTAAGGTCATCAGACCGAAGAACAACTGAGCTAATGCCATGGCAGTCCGTCCGTCCATCCACAATTCAGAAGAACTGCTGCTCCTCCTGAAGTATTGGTCAGAATTTAATCAACCTTGCACACAATGATCACCTAATGGGTCTCCACTCATATTGTGCTAAAGGTTAAGGTCATGTTTTTTGTTGTACAGGCACTTTTTTTTATTTTCACAAGAATAACTACTCTTCCCTGGTCGACCTCCTTTGTGGCCTGATGCTGAGAGTGATTGAGGTAGGCGGGTACTCTTATTGCAGCATTGTTCACAGTTTTTCCGAGGTAGGCTTCAGTAGTCAGATCTCCTCTGGGTAGAAGGACTTTGTTTTACCCTTGTACTCAACCTGAACCTTGTCGTTTTTGACGGCAAATGGCCAGTGCTTCATATCTGGCTGCACAACTTGGTCGTCAAAGCTGTAACCAATCAGTCGTTTGGCATCGAAGACCGTGTTGGTGAAGTTCATGCCAACCTGATTTTTGGTTGCATCTCCAATCAGCCTCTCAGTATCTGTGAAGGCCATGTAGCTGGGTGTGGTCCTGTCGCCCTGGTCATTGGCAATTATTTCAGCTTTGCCATGCTGGAGCACACCAACACAGGAGTAGGTGGTCCCGAGATCGATACCAACAGCTGGTCCTTCTGTGTGGCGTTTGCCTATTCTCCCCATGCTCGCATGGGTTCTCGCCCGGTGCTCCGGCTTCCTCCCACAGTCCAAAGACACGCAAAGGAGCTAGGTTAATTGGCAATTCTAAATTGACCTCAGGTGTGAATGTGAGCATGAATGCTTGTCCGTCTCTCTGTGTTGGCTCTTGGATCGACTGGCGACCGGTCCAGGGTCTATCCTGCCTTTCACCCTACGGCAACTGGGATAGCCTCCAGTTGTGATAGGTTAGCAACTGCAGCAGTGACAAGTGATAAGATAAGAAAAGCTGATCCTTTAGTGCTTGCGCAGTGGGGAAATTTCAAATGTCTAAGAAGGGGTGATGAGTTGGGCTTGTTCTGCAGCCACAGGTCCTGGGCACCTTGCAGTCAGTTGACCACGAGCTCCGCTGTACACCCAAGTTTTCTAGAATGAAATGCGAGGCCATCTGCCTGACAGCTAAAACTCTGCTTAAACTGGGTCCTGCAACAGGACAATGATCCCAAGTCCAGCAGCGAATCTACAGCTGATCCACAACTTTTTGTGTCTGTCGAAACTGCTGCAAGTGATGGGATTCAAGAGACCGATGGAAGTGGAAACGGTAAAGATGCAGAAAAAAAGGGCAAGAAGGAACTGCGGAGTCCAATGATAATTCTCTGTATGCTTCTGCAAGTAGCGAGTTCCTTTAACCGTGGTAATGCACATATACACTAAAAAAATAATCCATTAGCCTGGGATAAACTGATATTAATAGTGAAACTCTGGAGTTATTGCCATAAGAGGAAGACAAGGAAGAAAGGAATAGTAAAGGCTTTACAGTTGGTGTCCCTGCAGTGTAGTGGTTTACACATTCGCCTTACAAGCAAAAGGTTCTTGGTTTGATTCCAGGTGGGGAATAAGCCCCCCTCAGCATAGAGGGTTGCATCAGGAAGGTGTAAAATCTCTGCCTGATTACCAATGCAGATTCATCCGCTGTGGCGACCCCTTGGTGGAGAATACAAGGGAGCAGCCGAAAGGTACATTTTCTGTTCTGTATTATATCATTAATTATTTGGTTCTTTACAAAGGGCTTAGGACACTGAGTCGGCTCCTCATGGTTAAACGGGTCACACACCGCGTTAACACAGTCATCCAACATTGGAATAAGGTGATGTTACCGCATGTTGTTCTCTGTGGGTGACATCACGTGGCAGCAAAATATTAACAGGGTTTGGTTACTGGTTAAAAGAACTGGCAGGTTGTTCGTAATAAATGAAAGATTAACTTCCAGCTGCCGCAGCGAGGATGTCAGCGAGCACACCTTAGAAGACAAACGAAGGAAACTGAAAATCCTGAAGGCTTAGCGCTTTAAAACACTTAAACAATGTTTTGTTGTTGATGTTGTAGCAAGTACAAACTCCTACATGGCTGCTCTGAGTCCAGGCTCTGGGCCAGTGTTTGGCCCCTGTGGTCTGAGGTCTTCCCAGGGTTCACAACAATACACACCACTCAACTGCAGCCTTGTTAGCGAGCGCGGTCAGCGAGGCCTTGACCTGGGTTTTCGAGCCATTCCGTAAAGCAGCTGAAGCTCTTAATTACTCAGCAAACCAAGTGGCGGAGCAACAGTACATTGCTGCAGCAGGGGACGGGAAGAGAAAAGGTGCAGCTCTGACCTTGTAAAGTACAGAAGCCGCACCGCCTCGTATCACCTCATGTGCTTATATTGTTACTTTGTGTTTTAGCGTTTTGTTTATTTTGGTAGAACTTTGTCTGTGTCCTCAGATCTGCCCTAAATGCTTCAAAAATCACATAACAGACATGTAATTTCTGTGTGTTT